>CABEEJ010001978.1:48310-64257 GCA_901482245.1 Timema douglasi
TTAAATAAAGCCTAAATACGAAAATTATTCAAAATATTGACAGCAGATTTTTTCTCTTTTCACCTCTAAGTAAACTACAATTATTTTATTGTTAGATAGATAATTTTAAAAAAACCTTTGAGGAATCTTACGAACATTCTAGATACCAAATTACAGCCCTATCGGTAAAATGGTTTCGGCTTTAATCTTTGTAAAATATAGACGACATTTAAACAATACTTTTCCGGGTTAAAGGGGTCTTCCATCAAAATCTCTAATTCATATTTTACGATTACAATATTTTCTCTACCCGAGAGATGCAAGAAAGTAAAATAAAAAAACCACTTGTTGAGGTTGGGAGAGAATATCACACCATACCAACCTTTCATAACGCCGGTTTGAAAAGAGGAAATTGTTTCCCGGTCGTCACAAAGCGAGCAGGATAGAAACGTAGTCTACTAGCGCGAAGAATTAGCCACAACGGAGATTTGATTCTGCGATTTGAATTTGTGGCCGTGAAAAAAAAAGGACAACATAATGATAATAAAGCCCGCCAGGACTCTTTTTAAAAACAAACAAGTATCGAATCGCGAAGTCAAAAATGAAGTGATTAGTGTATTTTTTTACTTTACCACAAACTCCTCTCATTACCATAAATCAATATTTTTGATTTAAAAATATGATCAAAAGAAGCTCTTAGCTGGTGGAGTGTTATGGAAGTTTTTCCCATGTAGGTCCTACTACCTGAAGTAGATTGCACAAGAATAAGCTTGTATACGTTAACATTGTATTATCATTATAAAGAAAATTTCTTTTTATTATTATTTTTATTATTATTATTTGTTCACCACGTCCTAATACTATTTCTGACTATCCGCGTATTTATACACCTGAGGCAGGGATCAAGAAAGTAAAGTTTAGAAGAATTATTGTAAAAGTATTTGAGTACGAGAGTAACGGCTTCAAATTTTTGAATTAAAGGAATTCAAATATTAATTTTACTCAAACAACTATATTTAATGTGGATGTAAATCATGATTTAAACATAAAATTATATATATATATAGTATTTAGTATAGGTTTAAACATAAAATACTATATATAGTTATGTTTAAATGATGATGATATATATATATATTATTTTATGTTTAAATGATGATATACATATATATAGGGTACTCGGAAACTAAACGCCCAAACTGAAAATATAGCTTGTTTGAATAAAAAGTAACACAAAATCCCTATACACTTACATCCGGCAAACTATGCTAATGCTATTAAATTGTGTCCAAAGTTTCGGTGTACAGCGCCGGTATAAAAAAAGCTGTTCAAGCATGAGTGTACAACAGGTTGCATAGGAGCTAGGCTCGTAGCACTACGCACATTGACATCTTGGAGCACGGCAGCAGAACATACCACAATTAATAGTAAACAACACACCAGTCCATTTAGAACAAAGATTAAGTTCTGAGGGTCGTCATTAACGGTCCTATATCACAGAAAGTGCTTGCCATTATTACATGTGCAGTGCCGCGCGCCTAGCTCCTATGCAACCTTTTGTACACGCATGCTTAGACAACTTTGCCCTCCCGGCGCTGTACACCGAAATTCGAACACGATTTAATGGTATTAGCATAGTTTTCCGAATGTAAATGTAAAGGGATTTTGTGTTACTTTTGGTTAAAAGAAAATATATGGGAACTTTGGGCGTAGAGTTTCCGAACACTCTGCAATGATTATATATAAACACATGCAGTATTTTCTAAGATACCGTGAATAATAATTAAATTGTACTGATTACTACCACCCATCTATTTCACACAGAAGGCTAACAAAACCGACATTTTGGAGCTATTTACTTTGGTTCACATGCCTAAAGAATATGCAGATTGTATTGAGCTCAGCCAATCTTCTCTTACATACGGTAGATAAGTATAGCTGACACTTTGGGAACTATTTTCTTTGGTTCGCCTACTTAAAATATTACTCAAATTGTTTTGAGAACAGCAAATTCCATCTTCTCTTGAATGCAATTGAGAAGTATAGCCGAGATTATGGAATTTATCTGCGATGGTTCACGTCCTTAAATAATAATTATACCCAGTAATTTATTGTATACAGAAGATAGGTATAGCCGCCATGTTGGGAGTTACTCGTTATCATCTAAATCACCAATCAAGGTAAGTTTTAAGAACAATCCACACCGCCACCACTAACATCCACATGAGTAGTGCCTTCGATTTAATTTATCTTCTGTTTTTACGGTTGACCAATTTTCAAGGTGGAGTCGATTAGTATCTGATGACCACAATAATGGTGAACTATACTCGTAGTTACCTCGCCTCTTTCTGAATCATTTAAAGCTCCTTTTGGTATTCGTAACGAATAATCTTAGATTCTTTTGCGCCTTAATCTAAATCAAACAATAATCTTGAATTTTGGAGTGTTAAGATGCCATTCTACCTCACACATTATATTCCTGAAAATGGTTTAAAAAAATCTTTAAATGGTTTTATTAAATTAAATACTAATATATTTAATAACAGTTATCTTCAGAATAATACCATGACAAAGATGTGTGTCACACCAAAGATCTAACTCACCCAGCGAGTAATCATAAAAAGGCGTCAGTCTCATCTTGTCTGGTTTTAAATTCACGTGAAGGTCGGGAATTACACCTATAATAGATGTTCTGAGGGGTTTTCTCCTCTCTAAATGTTTTCCCAAACTCCGGTCACGCAAATTCAGCCACACTTCTTTTAAATTCTACCCTCGATCCTTATTCCATTATCGTAAGCATATTGTTTTAAAGGACATGTAGTAAGACGCACGTGGACAGTTTCGTGATTGTCACACGTGTCTAATGACGTCACGATGATGTCGTTATGTCTCGTATCACTCGCTACTGAGCGGAGTGTAACAGTCGTCTGGAAGAAGAGGACGCAACTTTATTCATCAAAGGGAATAGTGTGTGCAAAAAAATTGCAGCTCGTTAAAATGAGCGAATCTAATGCAAATATACTATATGTAGGTCTACGATCAGGGCTGGGCTGGCAGGTTCCAAGCGGCCCTGAATTACAAACATGACGGCCCTTGTCACACAGTCATAACTATTATTATTATTATTATTATTAGCACCACGTCTTACTAATTGTTCGGGTTATACGCACTTACGCTAATGTGTAATGGTAGGGTGATTGTAAGATGAAATGGAGGACCTACAGTTTAACGTGGAATCCGAACCACGGTGGAGACCTGGCNAGTCCTGGCATTCCACACATTCACAAGATGTCTTGTCAGAGGTGAAGGAAGGGTTTGGTAATCAGATAAATCTGTGCCGGGACCGAGGATTGAACCCCAGACCCCAGCAGAGAATTCCAACACCCTACCCCTAGACCACCAGGTCGCCAACATTCATTACTGTTTCAATGTAAGCTGAAAGGGTGAGGTGAAGTATTTATATTTTGATTTAATCCCAAGGTCATGTCAGCTACATTATCTATGATTACGTCACTAATTATTTCACTTAGAACATTTCAAATTACTTTCTTCAGTGGCCGTATGGTCTAAGGAAGTACCTACTCTTACAATAAGCTATACTTAAATGGCAAGGAGATCGTGGGTCAAATCACGGTTAAGTATAATTAGGGTAAGGGTGGTTTTCTTAAATAGTTTTCCACTTACTCTTTATGCAAATGCAGGTACACTTACTCTAAATTCAAACCTTTCTCATCCCTATCTCAGCGTAGTTAGTACAAACGCGTATAATCTGAACAAAGATAAAGACGCTGTGCTAAAAAGGACTTTCTAATGACACGAGGAAAAAAAACTTCTTGATTGCCATACAATGGCTGGTAGCAGGCGCGGATTCAAGAATGGAGGGGGGGATCAAAGGGTCAGTTAACCCCCCTGTGAAAGTTATAAAATTAGTACAAAAAACAAAATGCAAGTTCAAATTTTAGAAAGAGAATACAACACAGATAAATAATACAACTTGCTTTATATTTTTACGCGAAGACACCTCTAAAGTCGGGTCCCCATGTGCGTTATTCGTCCACGTTTATCCATTGTTCGATTTGACTCACGCAAATCTGGAAAAAAAAATATATTGGTTTTCATGTACGAATATTTATCTTATATAAAGAGTAACAATGCTCCGCATAGAGACGGTAGACTCCCACACATCCAAGAAGACTAATAATCGCCTGAGAGCAGTTCATCCACGAATACCGAATATAGAGTATGTGTGGACAGCAGGAGCGGCGGAACTGTGGGGGACTATACCCTCCTGGAAATAATTAGCCCCTCCTGGAATAAATCCCCCCTATATATATTTAAATACTCTGATATTATCGAATATGAAGATGAAAGATGGCTTTAAATCAAACTCCAAATGACTTTTAGATGCATTCAAATGTCAAAAATTCGCCGAAGAAAACCGCTTCAAATAACCACTTGACTAGAGGCACCTAACTGGCAGAAAAAGTCGGGGGAGGAAAGCTCTAAACAGCTTCAAAGGGCCTCCCCATTTTTAAAATGTTTAGGAGACGACCACTCCAAATAGCTTCTAGATGCATGTCATTTTGAAGAAATTTCGGGTGAGGACCACGCCAAATAGCCTAGTTTCTGAAATAATTTAATTTTAAAAAAAATTCTGTGGAAGACAACATCAAAGATAATCTTTTAGAGGTATCTAACTATCGTAAAAAATTTAAAGTGACAATCATTCTAACACCACTAGGTGATCTAATGCACGTTTTGCATTCATGTTACGGTATGGTTTTTTCCCCCAACCCACTGATGCTTGAATTACATTTAAATGATTACCAGGAGAATATTATTGCAAACATAAAATAAAATAATTGCATATCTTCAATCAAAGGCAAGCAGTGCTTGCCTTGCTTGCCCTGATGCGACGCCACTGGAGTAAATATTAATATTAATGGCATCTCTCTGTTTTTGTGTGGAAAAGACTTTACAGAAGGTAATTTATAAATATGTGAATTAACTGTGGGCTTCTGTAAGTTCTGGATTTATCGAAAAGGATTTATCATAAATGGTTTATCACCCTCACCCCACTCAAATGTGGGTATATTCCCTATAGATAAAATAAATATGTTTGTGTAGGTAGCAAGCATATAGGGGTAGTAACTTGCGGTGCAAAGAATGAAGTATTGAAAGAGGCACAGATAACAGTTAAAGCCTTCCACTCTTCCTCGCCGCAAATGTGGGCACACTTCTTCTAAATATAACCTTCATAAACCCTAGAGCCATTACCGTAATTAGTACATAATCATGTAAGCCAAACGGATAGTAAGATGCAGCGCTAAAAATAGTTGCTATAATAATATATAGTTATAGTAGTGTGCAAATTAATCCTAACACATATGTTATTTAATAAAAAGTAGCTTTGTCTAGAAAATTATCATACCTGTACATTTTGTAAATATCTAGTACTTAATATGTCCTCCTTTATTCTTAATGAATCCAAATACATGAGTTGTAGTTGATTCAACAAGTGAACTACACATTTATTTGATTTGTTCGTCATGAAAACATACCTGTATTATTGATATAATGAGGTCAGTTTTTGTGGTAAGGTTCATTTTTTAGAGTCTTGACTATCGTACAAAGGTTTTCTATTGGGATTAGGTCAGAGGAGTTTACTAACCACTGGAGCACTTTAATGTTTTGTTATTAAAAAAAATATTCACTTTTTTGGTAGCCTGGCATGGTGCCAAATCTTGCTGGAGCACTCCGTTGCCTTGTGGACATTTATTTTGAAGTTGTGTTGCAATCCTTTCCTGCAGAATCTTAATATATCCATCACTTTTCAACATAACATCCACTGATACTAATGAACAAGGGCCTTCAAATGTGAAACATCCACAAAACATTTTTTTTCTTGGGATGTTTAACTGATTGTTGGATATGAGCTGGTGAGGTTTTTTCATTTGATACTTTTCTAGCTTGTGCAACTCTTTGCCCCTAAACATTAAAGTGTGTGACTCGTCTCACATTTTCCCAGTCTTCTTTGTTCCAGTTAGTTTGTATTTTGGCCCACAAGAGGTGTTAAAAGCTGATTTTTAGTTGGCTGCGAGCTTTCCGTCCAGCTGCAAGAAGTCGGCGTTTAACAGTTGTCACATATAAATGTGTTCCGCTGGTTGCTAATTCTCGATTTAAGTTCACGGCAGATAGTTTTGGGTCAGGTTAAATTTTTATCACTAATAACCGATCCTGTGTTGGATTATTTTTTTATTTACGGCCAAATTTGCCCTTCCTTTGAGGTGAAAAGAAACCAGTTTCATTAAAACGTTTTAAAATAGCATTCACTGTACCTAATCTAACACAACACTCAGAAGTTATTTGTCGTTGTGTCATACTGGTATGATCAGAAAGAAAAACCATTTTGGAAGGTTTTCTTGGAGTTAGGTCCATTATTATATATTCACTACACACAGTAGAAAAAATGTGAACTTATTGTTTTGTGATAAAAGATTAAATAAACTTCCACAAAACACTATTTAATACATGCCAATTACTAGATAATCGAAGAACAATAACTTCACATTTCACAGACAAGTAGTGTAGCCACAACGTAGAAAAAAACTAAAAATATTCTATGATTGGATTAAATTGCACGCAACTGTAATATTATATTAAATAATAGACTATTTATGATATATCCTCGAAACTGTCTCGTCGCGGCAAACTATGTATTCCGTGTGTTATGTTGTTGTTGCACTAGTATGTTGATAAGGAGAACACATGGTACCGTCAGGTGTATCTCTTGTCACCCTCAAGAGAGGAGAGACATCCATCAGTTACCCCCTTCCCCCTTCTCAGGGGACCTTGCCCCTGTCACTCCTCCTATCATCCCTTGCGCCAATCTGAACACCATACTCTCTCATCACTCTAATTACAGAGACGTTCACTTTTATGAGCATAAAATAATCAATATTAGTCCATACGTTGGCTCCAAGCTCCTACTTCTATTACTAGCCTAGAGTCCACCCGGTCGAGATTCGAACTTGAACCTTCCCAATCACCTGGAAATTCAGTATATTGCGAGACTGACGTTTTAAACCGCATGATCAACAGTGATGGTACATTTTTTGTGTGTTATTCACGTCCTAATAGTTACTACCCATCTTGGCTATCCACATTTTCAATAGGTTAGCGATGAGAAAGGTAGAATTTTAAATTTAAATGTACCCGTAATGGTAATGAGAGAAAATAGGGTAAGCATGTAGAAAAAAAGCCCATACATGTATGCCCTGTTAGGATACGAACCCACACCACCCCTTCACTGGCAAACTAAATTAGACGGGACTGACGCCTACGTTCACTCGTCCCCCGGCACAGGTTTTAAAATAATTAGTAACCATTATAAACAGGTAATAAGAATCAAAGGGAGAGAGGCATATAAAGGATGGGGATAGTTTCAGTTTTGTTTTAATGTGGCCTTGTGTCCATAGAAAGGTTTAAGGGTTTGTGGATGTCAATTTTTAAATGACTAGGAAGTAAAAAATAAGCTTGAAGGATGAGAAGCGAAGCCGAAGTTAATGATAAGGTTTATGTTGTAGTTTTAAATTATCCACGAAGTGCATCTCGGTAAGTAGAAAGGTTTTTATTATTATTATTATTATTATTATTATTATTATTATTATAGCACCTTGTGTTAGCACCCGCTTATGTACTATTTGCTCTAGTGGTTTTAGGGATGAGTAGGATTATATTTATATGAAGTGAACCTGCGTTTATTTGAAGGGAGAGTAGTAAACCGATTAAGGAAACCACTTTAACTAAGTACACCTGACCAAGATCCGAACCTCAATCTCCCCATTACCGTCAGTCTAGTCTACTACGAGAGTAGCGCCTTAGACCATGCAGCCACCGAAGCGGTTTTTATTTTTACCAATCTAATCAACTAAAGCCATTAGTTATTAGTTATTTATTGATCTAGATTTAATTATAAGTTATTACATTTTTAATTATCAAAGAGTAATTATTTAATACATTTTTCATATATTAATTTGATTATACTGTATACTGTAACTCTTGTTTGTAAACATTAATGGGTCTTTTTATGATGAAGTCATATTGATTGAAATTACGCTTACCAACATTTTATCGTAAACCGTATTTGTTTAAGCAAAAAACAAACACAGCTCGTCTTGCGAGTGTATCGTACGAGTGCGGGTTCGACTGATTGTAGACTGGGTCTTAATAACTGGTCGGTGTTAAAACACTGTTTTGTAACTGTACTAAGAATACTTTAATGTTGAAATATGTCATAATTAGTTAGGTATTTAAAATATATTCTTAATAAGAGGATATGAAAGTTTCCTTCGTCCTTCAAAATGTTTCAAAATTACAAACTATAAACGGAAAATGTTCTTACCTGAAGTCAAGTAATTTCCCTGTAAAGTATAGCTACGTTTAGCATTCTTTATAATCATTATTTTCTTAACATGTGGTGAAATATGATAATATAATTTTTCCTCGTCATCCATGATTGCTCTATGTGGGAGGAAAGTAAAACCATAGCGTAATTGATAGCTCATATTTCATTACATTTTCCTTTTAAAAAATAAACGTGGAGAATAGTAATATACTACAAAAATCTTATTTCATACCTTGGGAAAGAGATAATTTTTAATATTGTTTATTTTTACAAATCACAAGACCTATTGATTATTATATCGTTAACTGTTTCTGTAATATTTTAATTTTAAATTATTTTAATTTAATTTACTTGTCAAAATGATCCAGCTTCCTTAAATCTAATGTGGATTTTGAAGTCAAAGTGAAGTAGATTTGACCTTCGACTTTCTTATAGACAGACTTAAGCTTTCGCACAGCCCCTAGATCGTCAATTTATCTGAATGAGATCTAACCGGAGATGTTGACATAAAGAAATTTGGCAATGTCGACATATCCAATACTATCCCCAAGTTAAATACAGTCTCCAAAAGACAAACATTAACGTATTTCCTTCATGAGATGTTTGAGAATCTATTGAGTGCCCGTCGCGAAACGATAATATAACGTATGTTTTCCAAGACGATCGCGACTTAAGGGTAGTATTTTTTTTGCAGTTTTTATATAAAAACTTTTATTTTTGGTCAAAAGAAATTAAATGTCTCTCCTGTAGAAACATGAGTTTAATTTTCTTCACATGGTGACCTCAACATTTCTTGAATATTTGTTCGAGGGTTTCTTGGAATTTAATGACAGATGTAAATTATATTGGCGAACATAATGTTTACCCTGTCTATCCTTGACAGACTACACTATGGCCTTATCTTAAAATATATGCTATAGGCATAGTAGAAACGTTCAAGGTAAGAATGCAACATTTAAGGGTAAACGTGTTTGTCAAGAAGTAAAGTACTAATGTTTCTTACGCACATTTCATATATAACTCTAATACAGGTACAAAGTATTGTTAACCTATAGAGCCTGTCAAAATTGTCCTATGGTAACCTGGCGGCCTAGGGGTAAGGTATTAGACTTCTGTGTTGGGGTCCGGAGTTCAATACTCAGTCCCGGCACAGATTTATCTGATTGACAAATCCTTCCTTCACCTCTGACAAGACGTGTATTAATCACAACTTGTGAATGTGTGGAATGCCAGGCCTCTACCATGGTTCGGATTCAACGTTAAACTGTAGCTCCTACATTTCATCTCACAATCACCCTACCTACCATTACACATTAGCGTAAGTGCGTACAACCCGAACGGGTAGTAATACGCGGTGCTAATAATAATGATAATAATGTCCTTTTTAATTCTTATGGTTTCGTCTGCGGACCACGTGGCACACCACCTTGGACCATGGTTTGAGAACCACCGATGTTGAGCAGTGGTATTCAACCTTTTTTTCCTCCCCCCAGATATAATTTCTGTTCAAATTACTTAACCCCAAATTGATTGGTGATAAATGCAAATTATACATGTCCTGCAATATACATCTAGGCGAGAAAGATAGGGAGAAAGAAAAATTAAACTCTCGTATTGCATGTCATTAACGTCCGGGTCTTTTGTGGCTGGCACTAAATCTGACCTTGATTATTTAGTGTTTATCATGAAATAATATATATATATATTATCATGAAATAATATATATATATATATTTTACATGCCCCCTAAGATGTCTTCACACACCCAAGGTTGATAAACCACTGATCTAGATAATAGAAAGGTTAGATTCACATTAGAATGGAGAAGAGATGGGGAAACCACATTTTAAACTCACGTGTGATTCGTAATCAAGGTTTGATAAGTAGTGCAACACACATATCGAATAAAGTTATTTGCCTATTCAATCTTAGTATGCATTTCACGAAAAGTCATATAAAACCATAAAAAAAAGAACCCTAATTATGGTTTTAATTGGTTAATATTTATATCCCTTAATACCTCACCCATTGTAAAGGAAGTTTGATATAATCAATTTTATATTTATAAGCAACCTAAATTGAATATATATAGGCTGAATAGCAGTTTCAACCTAAGTGTAAAGCTGTCTCTTAATTTTTTTTTCCCCTAATCTAGACTGTTGAAACTAATTTTATAAACAAAAATGCCACTTCTTTACAATATATATATATGTGTGTGTGTATTAATAGAATTCCATAGAATTTTATGCTTGTAGTAACGATCTGAAGGCTTTCAAACGAAAATGTCCCCCCCTGTAGCTTCTAATAAACTTGATGAAGTTCATCAATATTATAAAAGGTAGTATTGGTTTTCCATCATAAAACTAGATCACTTTAAATGTTCCATTAAAATCTTAATTTGTTTTCTTTTACTGTGGTACTTTTAATAGATATTAGTAAAAAATTACCCTCACTCCTGACGTAGAATAATCATGGGCAATGTAGTCTGTTGAAATCTCAGTAATAGAAGGTAATACAATTACGTTTTAGTAATTAATTGAGTGTGTACCAAATTTGTTTGAAATTTTAATTAATTTTGTTCAGATAGTATAGGGGGCGTATCTCATACATTTTATATTTCGTCTTAATATTTCAATTTTTTTTTAATTTACAGAACTCTATTAGAAGGTTTTAATTAGCAATTCAAGTCTAAACAATTTTTTAAAATATTAAATATAATAAATAACTATTGGATCTGCTACGCCTACAGTAAAGTTCAATTAATTATCCATATATTATCTTAACCTAAGGTGAATGAATACGTACTAGCAAGCCAGCGAGACATATTCTTTAAGTTGCGTGCGCTTCCCACTTGAGCTAGCGAGTTTGGACAATCAACGCTAGGTAGCAGAGTGCAACACATTATGATTATATTCTAATATTACAGTACTGTTCTAACACGTCTAGAGGTCCCAGCTTAGATTCCCTGCTGGTACCAGGAGATTTTTCTCAGTAGTAGAATAACTCCCATTGTCACAGGGATTTGGTTAATTAGCCTTAAGCTAGGTTAAACTCTCAATTGGATCCGCACCTTCATATCCACTACCAAAATCCTCCATCTTGTCGGAAAATAAAAAAAAGTCAACACAAATTGTTGTTTGATTAATACATTAAAATGTCATCTGGGCAACGAGATTTGAGTATTGGTTAATCTTTACACTTCCTCAAACTGAGATAGTTACCATTTCTGATGGCTTTATTATTATATATTCACCTGCTTCACTCACTACATGTTTGGTTATGTCTATGTTTTCCAACTATGTCCCTCTCTCTCACTTCAGGTACATCAGTGTATATTTTAAGGTCCCCGTCGACCATATAATGGCGACAGGACGGGTTTTTGTTAATTTTCCCGTCGGCATAAACAATAACATTTCCATAATCAGCCCGCAAGGGCGTCAAGGCTCTTTCAAGTTTAATGGTTTATTTAACTCAGTGTCGGTTAACATTCGAGAGCCCCTTCGGGGCTGGAGTTCGTTTATTTTATCTAGGTTATTCAATGTTTATACATGTTAAATGTCAGCGTATTGTTACAAAATAAATAATCCTATCAAACAAACATCAAACAAACAAACTGAGATAAAGATTTATGTAACACAGACACGCTATAATGAATTTATTATGATTATTATTGTTCTAATCTCATAATTAAGTAAGTTCTCATTAATTAATTTGATTACTTAGAGCAAGGCCGTAGCCAGAGGCGGTTTTGGTGGTTCAACTAGGGATGAGAAAAACTGCTCCACCACTGGACCTGTTCCTTTTACCAGCTCCTTTTTGTCACAGTCACTATATTCGTACCTACTATCAGCCTAATTATTTTAAGCACTGCGTCTACTGCCCGTTTGGGTTATACGAATTTATTCTAATTACGCCAATGTGTCAGGGACTAATATGGTTGATTTTAGAGTAATTGTACCCCCATTTGTTTGGAATGAGTGTTGAAAACGTTTAGGGAAAATCACCCTCAGTTCCCTCAACCAGAATCGAACCTTAATCTCCCTGTCAGTGGCAGTCCAGTCAAGTGCGAAAATGAAGCCAGAGTTTAAAAAAAAATCTTTGGCTAATTTGAAAAAAATTAAACCAAAAAAAGTTCAATTTTACATTTAACCTGTAGTAATTAGTTATTAAGTCCAAATTTTTGAACAAATTGTTTGTTTGCTAAATATTTTGTGGGCTAAATAAAATCAGTAGACCGTAAGTTGCTGACCATTGCCTTAAATAATTTTATCACCAAGTGGTGATCCTGATCTCAACGCTGTGACAAGAACACAAATCATTCAATTCCTTTCTACTGTACGACTGCTCCAAAATATCTCAGGAGCATAAAGGAACAAGGTTGCTCCGGGCCTGTGACAGATACGAGGAGCAAGGCTACTTTAGACCTGTTCCAACGCTATCTGTGACAGAGAGGCGAGGAATAAGTTTGCTCCGGACATGTTACAGAGTGTATTTGATCCGTGGAACAGTGATAAAAAGGAACAGCTCCGTTCGTCTGTTAGGAACAGGTTGTGAATTATGTCAGAGGAGCAGTGACAAAGGAGCAGGCTGTTATTTCACAACCCATCCCTAGTTCTGAGCGAGGGAAACTCCGGGGTCAGTCAGGGGGGACGATTGGTACTCCGCCACCAGGATTACGTAGACATTTCCAGAGGTAGCTCTGGTGGGAATCAAAAAATAAACTTTTACCAGTGGGCGATTTTTGCCCTTCTGGTACTAATACATGAATGGGAAAGCATATAAACAATTTTTGGTTTGGGTTTGAGTCTAAGATTACTGCCCACTCCTCGTGGGCAGGTTATTATAGGTTTAAATTGTACTCTAGTCCATTTTGGTACAGTTTATGAAACAAATAATTAGAACAGGCTGTGGAGAAGGACGGGGGACTTAAGGAAGAGATAGTATACGATAACGAGGGACTAGACAGGGAGACACTGGTCCCCAGTTCGAGGACCGGGTAGGACACAATTATTATATTTATTGAGAGGACGGACACCCACAAGCACAACCGTGAATACACATTTAACACAGACTAGTAGTTCAAATAAGATATACCTCGCCTCTACTCTACTTCAGAGCGAGGCGGGTGCTAAACATGACCAAGCCACTCGGTGTCGTGAATAGCTTAGCTGTCTCTTTTGAGTTAATAATAGATGTGATATATGATATTGGGATTGTTCTGGTGTTTTAATATTACTGTAACATAGGAAAATAAAGAAAAATATTGTTTGTAGTGAGAACAGACCAACCCACAACGGCTGTTTGGTGGGGTTGGGGACTAACGCACGACGATATGCAATGTATAGTAATAATATTATAGGGCGTTTGTTCGATATTTATATATATATATATCCGGAATTTAGACATCTCCTGACGTAATAAGATGGTAGCAAGCAGTGGCGCACCAATGGAGGGGGAGGGGGCTAAGGAGTCGTAAGCCCCCTTAGGAAGAGTTTTTTTATTTTATTTTTATTAGCTAAATTTAGGAGTGACAACTCAACTTGTCAAAGCAAGTCTCGCCAAGTCACGGGAGATGTTTGTATCTGCGTTGTTACGGAGCCGTACAGTGTAGAGAGAGCCACACGCCACTGTCGAATGCACAGATATAGGCGGCGGTTCGGCGCAGGGTTACCGGCGAAATTAGTGAATTCGGCTACGTGTGGGATCTGTTGGCTATCGACTTTCCTAACTGAGCTACTTGCGACTTTTTGGGCTCTATTGTTTTATTTTAGATCCGCTTCGGAGCCTGCGTGGTCTAACGCGCCATTCTAGTGTTAGACTAAACTGCCGAAGACAGAGATATCAGGCTTCGATTCTGGTTGGGTACATTGAGGGTGGTTTTCCTAAATGGTATGCCAGTCTTCTTCCACACAAGTGCGGGTGCATTTCTTTTCAATTAAACCTTCCAAATTCCTAAGTCATTAGTGTAATTAGTACATAGGTGTATAACCCGAACGGGTAGTAAGATGTGGTGCTAATAAAATAATAAAAAAATATAAGGATGGCGAAGGTTGAATTTAGAGGAATTTTGTACCCACATTTACGTGAAGTGAGAGTGTAAAATTATTTAGAGAAAACTACTTTTAATCTACCCAACTGAGAATCAAACTCTGATCCCCCCGTCATCGGTGGTCCAGTCTATTGTGAGAGTGATGCCTTAGACCATGCGGTGGAATGCCAGGCCTCCACCGTGGTTCGGATTCCACGTTAAACTGTAGGTCCTTCATTTCATCTCACAATCACCCTACCATTACACATTAGCGTAAGTGCGTATAGCCCGAACGGTTAGTAAGACGCGGTGCTAATAATAATAATAATAATAATAATAATAATAATAATAGACCATGCGTCCACGGAAGTGGGTAGTGAAGATGTTATATCATTCTTTACAGTTGTTTGAATTTTACTTTCATGCTCCCTTAATGAATATTCGTAAATATGAAAAATGACAGCTAAACGTGACAATCGAACCAGGGACTATTGGCTTAGTCTGCCAATGCTCTACCAGAGAGCTATCCAGGATTAATCCCGTGCTAAGGATAATTCTTCACGCATATTTTAAGGCAGAGTCTGTGATGGATGTGCGTAAATCAACAGATATCAATGAGCTATCATCAATAATTGAGACCACAGCTACCGTTCACTGACTCGGGGGCCGGCTTTATGTTACCGAGTACAATAACATTTGTACACGAAAGTAAATAACATGGAGTTGAGTTAAAGTTCGTACAGTTGTTTTTGGTGTTTTTTTAGCACCGCGTCTTACAACTCGTTCGTACATGAATGGAGAAGATTAGAACATGGAAATTATCTTTTAGTTACGAATGTAGCCACTCAGCCAGGTGAATGTGGTTGGATATCGCAGAATTGTATGTGGAAAAACTCGTATGGACAGAGTCAGTATTGAATGTGTACTGAAGATGTCTGGTTTGAAAGGGAACCCAATACGTCATTGTGAAAGAAGCGTCTTATGTTGGTTTGGGCCTGTTGAGAGGATGAGTGTGGATCGAGTGACGAATCAAATATATGAAGGTAGAGTGTGTGGATCAAAAGGAAGGAATAAGCCATGTAAGACGTGGTTAAATGTTGTAGACGAATGTGTTAAAAGGAGAGACATTAAGAGTTTTGAGAATAAGGAAGCATGTGTGACTCTGTATATATTGAGGTTGTTGAAGCGAGGGGGGTATGCAAGGATAGGGAAGTGTGGAGAAAGTTAGTGAGGATGGAATAAGTACAGAGTGGTTTTTTGAATTAGATGAACAGTTTCTTCCCTACACCGTAAGGGAACGGCGTGATTATGTATGTATGTGAGTATGTATGTATGTATGTATGTATGTATGTATGTATGTATGTATGTATGTATGTATGTATGTATGTATGTATGTATGTATGTGTATATATATATGTATGTATGTATGTATGTATGTATGTATGTATGTATGTATGTATGTATGTATGTATGTATGTATGTATGTATGTATGTATGTATGTATGTATGTATGTATGTATGTATGTATGTATG
>CABEEJ010001978.1:64608-83718 GCA_901482245.1 Timema douglasi
GGTGGGTCAAGTGGCCGACACGACTTGGACCAACTGCTAGACAAGCTCAAGTATAGGAGTACAAAGTGATAGATAACCAAGCGATCGACACGAGAGAACAAATCTGTGAACAGACCAACTGCTAGACACGCAGAAACGACACGGACCAAGTGATCGACACGACTTGGACCAACTGCTAGACACCTAGAAACGACACGGACCAAGTGATCGACACGAGCTGGACCATGTGATAGACAAGCCCCCATATAAAGGAACAGGGTTTCTCCGGAACTGTTACAACACAGCTTGTGACAGAGAGACGAGAAACCAGTTTATTCCGGACCTGTTACAACGTGTATTTGATCCGTGGACCAGTGACAAAAAGGAACAGCTCCTTTCAACTGTCAGGAACAGGTTGTGGATGTGATGTCAGAGGAACAGTGACAAAAGAGCAGGTTGTGATTTCACAATCCATCCTTAGGTTCAACATCCCCCCTCCCCAAAATTTTATGAACAATATATATATATATATATATATATATATATGGCTTTTTATGGTTCAAACAATATCAATAATATACAAATACAAATTAGGGGGCTGTGTATTACCATAAAAAGCACCTCGGAGAGCTTCTGTAGGTGTTTAATATTTAGAATTGTTTCTAGCCTTTGGCAGTTAGGGGGGGTTATAGTACCATAAAAAAAACTTCAGATAGCCTCTAGAGGTGTTTAGTATTTATAATTTTTCTAGCTTCAGGCAATTGGGGGATGTGCCCCCCCAACCCTCCCCCCTAAAATTATTGGCTGGCTACGGCCTTGACATAGAGGGTAATATTAATTTGTAAAAAATCTTTTATTGTAATAGATATTTATAATTTAGATAACCTTGGTTTCGTTTTATTAACAGTACCCGCGGACAGTGCTATTATTCACTGGTTATGGGTACACAATGGCTTTTATAAGTTATTTTTTAATACCTGCGTCTTACTATCTGTTCAGGTTATACGCATTTAGGATGATTACTCTGGTAGGATGGGGATAAAGAAGGAAGTATTTTAAAGGCGATCTAGCCACATCTTGCGTGGATGGAAAGTGGGAAACCATTTAGGAAAAATCACCCTCAATATACCCAACCGTGATCGAAACCAGATATCCCCATCTTCGGCAGTCTAGTTTAAAACAAGAGTAGCGTGCTAGATCACGCGGCCACCGAAGCGGGTAAGAGATACAATTAAATAATATAATTTCATTTTAACTATCGATTCTTTCGAAATGTCTAAAATCATCAAGAAAGCCACATCATGTGCATAGGCGAGCAACCTTCGTTTATCCTAAAGTAAGGACGTAAATAAGTAAGTAAGGATGTGCGAAGCTTCAAAACTTTGACTTGGCTTCGAAAAAAATTTCATCTTCGACAATTACGAAACTTTTCTAATAAAAAATAATCACAGATAAAATACTCAATTTATTGTCAAATACTGCCTTTCTCAACTATTACATTAAAAATCAATATTCATATGAAAAAAATCTGAAATAATTAAATTGCATGTTGTGATAATAACTACTTGATTTATCAGATTAGAACGAAATATTACAAATAATAGTCTTCTAAAATATTTTTCTAGGGATTTGAGTAAATAAAGTTTTATAAATAAACACAATATAATAATTTTTCAAATACAAACAACTAACAAAAGATATTCGAACTTCAATTCTGCTTCGAGAATATTTCATATACTCGATTTGAGTTGGCTTCAAATTGAAAAATGGATTTCGCACATGGCACACCCCTAGTAGCAAGTTTATTTCGCATGTCTCCACCATGGCATAGGTTATAAGATAGGACCATAGTATAGTCCTTTCACGATAAATATAGATAATATATATTATTAATTTTCGGCCACCCACTTCAGTGGCCACATGGTCTAAAGCGCTACTCTCACAATAGACTAGACTACCGATGACGAGGAGATCGAGATTCAAATCTCGGTCTGGTGTACTGAGGGTATTTTTCAAAATGTTTTTACACTCTCCCTCCACGAATATACGAGTACACTTCATATAAATAGAACCTTCCTAATCCCTAAAACCATCAGCGTAATTAGTATAAAGTGAACGGGTAGTAAGATGCGGTGCTAAATTTGTTTATATATATTGTACCCCTGGTACCCGTAGAGAATGTCTGTGTATGCCACTGAATGTGCCATGGTAGCCAAAACATCTAGCCAGGGGTTGAATAGATCTCAACTCTTCAATAAGATTCAAATGATTAAACAAATTTTTTTAATTCAAAACATAATTTTTTTTAAACAAGCTATTTCGATTAAAGGTGCAATATAGGGCGTACTTTATGCGCATAGTCACATATGCAACAGAAACCTAGAATGTAAGAGAAAGAGAGACAGAAGAATTTATTATTATTATTATTATTATTATTATTATTAGCACCGCGTCTTACTACCCGTTCGGGTTGTACGCACTTACGATAATGTGTAATGATAGGGTGATTGTGAGATTAAATGGATGACCTACAGTTTAACGTAGAATCCGAACCACGGTGGAGGCCTAGCATTCCATACATTCACAAGTTGTGATTAATACCTATCTTGTCAGAGAGGAGTAAGGGTTTGGCAATCAGATAAATCTGTGCCGGGACCGAGGATTGAACCCCGGACCCCCAGCACAGAAGCATGACACCTTACCCCTAGACCGACAGGTCACCTAAGAAAGAGCATGATATTGGAGACCATGGGAGTGACATTTCTCACAAGGAAGAATAATATACGTTCGGGCAATAGTTGGTCTACAGGTGGTACTAATATAGTAAGGGCGAGATGGTATGGTCACGTAGTGAGAATGGAAAAAGGAAAATGAACTCAAAGAGAGTTGAATAAAGTTAGATTTTGAAGGGAAAATTCTGCAAGGGAGACTAAGGAAGAGACGTGTGAAGCAGATAATGAAAATTGTATAACTGAGAGGAGAAAAATGAACGAGAGTAAAGTAGGAATAATAGTAGAAGGACAAAGTGAGGTGGAGGCATTTTTTAATAAACTGACCCGGTCACAGGCTTTTAATTGTTTGATACGGCTATAAAATAAACTCAGTAAAAGAATCGTTCATATCGATATATCTGGTCTTTCAATCGATTACTATAACCTATTATCTACAACAGGGTCTACCAAAGTTTAGAATGTATACCCCAGGTATGGGCCAAGGATGTCAGGGGTTTCGCAACGCACCACTGAGTTTTATTAATAATAACATATTTTTTAAAGAATATTAAAGCTAATAAAGATACTAATGCATATTTTGACGTTATGTCATGAACTTTTTAACCCTTATTTACCATCATCACAGTAGTTTTGTTTAACTTACCACTAAAACTCGATTAAAATGTAAAACTCCCGTTCTGGGTGTACTGCAGTGCACCAGCTAAGTTCTTCAACAACGCCTCACCCCTTATTCCCTCCATAGAGCTCGGCCCCAAAGAATGATAGGTACGTAAGAATGTAACACCCTGTTAAAATAACTACCTTAGTCATCGTTTTTAACTTAAGTGGTTAGGGGGATACATTTTTTTTAGATCTCACTCATTTTCGAAGCTGAATAATTTAAGGATTTCTATGGTGCAGAACTTGGCAAGTTTTTTTTCATAAATATTTTTAGTTGGACTATATTTCACAAGAATCAGTTATTTGTTTACGATTTTACATTCCCTTCGCCTCGAAGAGAAAGTATTGTAATCATAAACAAAAACGAACTAGAGATTTTGATTTAAAAAAAAAGTAAATGTTTCATGACCCCTTTAAACCAAAAAAGTGGTTTTCGTAATGCCGTCTGTCTGTCCATCTGTATGTACCTTGGACTAGAGCCGAGAATATTTTACCGATAATGCTCAAACCTGGTATCTGAGGTTTTCATAAGGTTCCCCCGAGGTATTTTTGGAATTAAACATTTAGTCCTAAAATAAAAGGTAGTTTTTACTGAAGGGCAATACGAGAAAAAAAAAATCTAATTTATCAAAATTATCTCTAAATATTTTGATTAAACTTTATATTTAGACACTGTTTATCATTATTAACAAGATGGAAACTTACATTTTCTTATGAAAATGACTTTGAGGGTACTTTATAGTGGGGAAATTTTCGAATTTTTATCATTGCTCCACAACAATTTTAGATACAAAATAACTTATTATTATAAAATTGTAGTAATCTCAAAAACCAAAAAAATATTTTATTTGAAATATATTTTTATAAAACCAATAGTTTTTGAGCTATAAGCAAATATACATACTTATTAATTCAGGTCTTTGAAAATGAATTTGATTATTACGCCCTTTGGTGGATAAAGATGTTTCTTTTTTATAATTTTTTCTCCTAATGTCATATAGTATCTAAGCAAGTACCAGTGTATATTTTTTCATTTATGATCTTTGGTGTGGTGTATTTACAACAATGTATAGATCAATTATTTCGTTTCACAAATCTTATACGAGTTTTTAGTAAATATCTATTTTAAGATAAAAGTGGGAGAAAGTATTTGAGGTGCACCTTACCATTTATTTTTAGCTAATAATTGTAAGGGGTAGGTCATAGCTTCTAAAAGGATAAGCGACTGGTTAAAGTTCGAAAAACACTGCTCTAAGATGTCCTTGAAAGGCGCGACCAAGGTAGACGCACCCTAGCACTCTACCCCTGAATAAGAACGAACTAGAGAACAGTGAAATCCAAATTAGAGGAATAAAAGGGCAAAAGGGAGGCCATCTAGTTAAGGGGAAGTGTTGCCTCACCAAGATTGTTTTCCTTATCTCAGTTCTTCTTGTGACGACGCGGTTTAAAGAGGGAAGGAAAATATCGCCCAAGCAACTCGGTATTCATTCGGATGGTGAGGGGTTGTTTGTACGTGTTCTTGTTTGTAATGACTACAATTATTTGCATTTACATTTTTATCCCTTCTCATTATCCGTTCTAGATGTGCACAAATGTATTATTGAGACAGAGATGAGGAAGGGAGATTTGAGAGAAAATGTACCCGAATTAGTGGGTAGCGAGAATGAGGAGCTATCAGGTAAAAACTTCCCTTGATACACCCGGCTGGGATTCTAGCCATGACCTCCCCGTTGCCGGCAAAACATGAGCTTGACGTTTAGACCACGTCTCCCCCAGCGCGGGATACGCTGAATTTAATGTTAGTAAAATAAAAACCCACTTTCGTGGTCGAATGATCTATGACTCTATGACGTCACTCTTGTGATGAACTGGCTTGCTGATTTTGAGGAGATCGTGGTTCGAATTTTGGTTGGGTCCACTAAAGTTTTTTTTAATAAATGGTTTCCCACTCTACTAACCACGCAAATGGGGGTAAATTACCTATAAAATGCTTTCTTCATCATCCATATCTCATTAGGGCAATTATAATATATGCGTATAAACTAAACGGTTAGTAAGATGCGGTGGAAAAAAACCCGAATCTATTACCCATAAAAATACATTTAAAACAATACCTACTCATAATAATTGTTTTTAATAGTGTCAACAATAAGTTTACTTTACATCCATTAATGTTTCCAGTCTGTGGTAAGTTTTTTATTCAAGCCATAAGGGAAAGTTGTCCAAGAGTACGGACCTAATTCATTTTAAGCTATAAACATTACCTTTTTAAAACTTAATCAATAAAACATTCATAGTTATAACTATTGCTCTGTGCTGTTTTATATTACCACACGAAACCTCAAAATAAACTTATATCAACAGATAAAATAATGTAAATGCGTACTCTTATACACCTTATAGTCTAAGAGTACGCATCATGTACTCCAAGAGTACACACTAGCAGTTATCACACACAAACGGTCCAGTCTCATCATATATCGAACTTGCTTCATAGCACCATTCAGAACAGCTGGCACATTGCACCAAATCTTCTTCAAACTATTCTACACAAAATGTTACTTTATTTGTTTTGACATTTCGGTAAGGATGCTTTATTTAATGTAGATGGCTTCAAAAAATCAAGTTTATTTGCAACATTTTCCATTTTTCTCTTACTTCCTTGATTTTTCCTCTCTTCTTTCTCCAATTTATCATTTTCTTTTTGTAGCAGACAATTTTTAAATGGTGTTGCTGACCAAACTTCTAATTTTTGATGTGCCCTGTGTCTTTTTTTTTTTTTTCGGCTTTTAAGAAGTGGATGGATTGACTCTATACCCTGCAATGACCTTTGGTTGGGAGCAGAGTTACTGTCATTTTCTTGAGAATGGATGTGTTCAGTATATAACATGGTATTTGAAGAATTTGCCAACATGTCTTCAGTCCGTTCCACAATATTTGTATATGGTTGCACAGTGCTATAAGCTGGCTCTACAGAATTCTCAGCAAAGTTATCAATTTCATTTGTTTCATTCGGTAGGTAACCTCTGCTGGAGTGAAGTCTTCATCTGAAAAAACGTCCGGGTCAAACAGAATAATACCTGTTGATGAAAAAGCACGTCCAACTTTTTCTAATGTGGCCATTCTTGAGTAAGCCGCACGAAATAAAGCCCCTACTTGCATTTGGGTGACTGCTTGACCTGGATGTATAACCAACCATTTGTCAACCTCTTGTGCCTAGGCTACTTTAAGAGGCCCAAAGAAACATTTAACAAGAGGCGGAATCTTGTGACTTGAGTGTGGCGGTAGTGAAAGCAGAGTAACGTTATTCTCCCTGCAAAAGAGAACTGAAGTGAGGAATTAATGAGAGGCGTGATTATCTAAGATCAGTAACACTGGATCTTCTTTAGTGGATTTTACGTGGAAAGTGAAATTATTTGGCCAATCAATGAAAATTTCAGAATTCATGTGACCTTTTTCTGAAATAAGAAGCGAGGTTGCGTATGGTGCACCTTTAAATAGTTCAGGATGCATTCGCTTGCGAGGAAACATCAAAGCCGGCGGAACGTAGAACCCACTTGCACTCAGGCAACAAACGGCAGTGACTAGTTGACCCCTTTCGCCCGAAGACACTTTGCAGACCGTCTTCTTTCCTTTGGTAGAAATGACCTGGGGAGATTTATTCGGAACAGTTGAAAATCCGGACTCATCCATGTTTAAGATTATGTTGGGTGGAAATTTGTATTGTTCATAGCAGTTTTTTAAACCCCCCACACCCCCAAATCTCAACCTGAACTTTATTAAATTCCATAGCACGCACTAAACTGCACTGTAATGGATTTCTAAGTGAGAGGCCATGCTGTTTGCAGAATCCAACTACCCATTTTTTACCCGTTAGCTTCTTGTAACAATTGAATCTGCTACTGACTCCTTTAAATTATGCAAACTCGAAAGCTAGCTTCATCAGTTGTCTTCTTGTCAAGCCATAAAATCTGGAGTCCAGCTGCCGAAAGTGTTCGTTCATTCATTTGTCCCTAGATGTTTTGCAACTTGTCGTTGGCTATGACCAGCTGCAATCATTTTGTTTGCTTCATTAAGTTTTTCCTGAGTGAATCTCAGCTTCCTTTCCCTGGTTCGTTTGTATCTCCCCATGTTAAATGTTATTTATCTGAAAGAAGAAAAATTGTTACTAAATTAAAAGAAAGCACAGAGCATGTAAATTATCATGTATGGTTTTTAATTTGGTCACGGCTGGCAAAAGTATGCACAGACCTTTGACAAATACCTAGCTGGGTACTCTAGCACTCTTCAGAAATAATTTTAATTATAACCGCTAGATATCAGTTGTATGTTTCACATCATTTTGTTCCACACAGATCACACAGTTATAAAATATAAAAACATTTAAGTCTACTATTTTTATTTATTTAGGAGAGCTTATAATTACTTTATAAAAATTACAGTTTATTGACTGAAAAATGGATGCTTACCTCCCACAGCCGTACGGAATTTAGTTGACCGAAGTTAAAAAGCTCAACTAAACTTGTCGACAGTCAAAACCAATGTGTGCTAATCAAATCACTGCCCATGTTTGCTAATTGCTGAAATCTTAATGTACGTACTCTTAGAAGCCTACCGGCTGGCTAGGCCTGTCGTAGCTTCATATGCCTTATAATATATATCTTAAAATTAGGACAGGTACAACATCCACTCCCCGTTCGTCAACTTATCAATGTTAAGTGGTAAACCAATATTTTAAAAGCTTATACCATTTTGGCCATGCCGGGAACTATACCCGGGACTCTTAGCTCAATAGGCAGACACGCTACCGACTGAGCTATGGTGTCGGACTGTCAACAAAAGGAAATTTCTTTTCTAAGAAATGCAAATAAAATAATTTCAATTTAAAGAAAATATTTAAGATCGAGCTTTCCAATAACGAAACTATAAGATCCGATAAAATCTTAGCACGCTTCGGTGTTCGAATGTTCTAACCCACTATTGAAATAATTTACTGGACTACCAAAAACAGAAATTTCGGGGTTCGAATACCGCTCGAGTGCACTGAAGCTGTTTTTTTCTAAATGTTTTTTCACTCATTCTCCACGCACATGTGGTAACGACTCCTCTAAGCATTCCGGTAGCCTTCCTCATCCCTTAGCATAATTAGAACATATGCTTGTAGCCCAATCGAGTGGTAAGATACGGAGCTAGAAAAAATCTTTTTATACTAAAGACTCATCTGATATATTTCAACGTCATTTTATGAACTGTGATATTGTATTTTGTTGAACACTTGCTCTTACCTTGAAGTTTTACTCTATGTATCTATCTTATAAGTTCCATCATAGTGGAACCAAGCAAAATAAACGAGGGTACGTTACCAGTTGAAAAGAAAGTTGGTGAGGAATTGTGTTTTAATAAAATTAAATAGGAAACTGATGCCCATATATTGAAGCGTGGCCTTAAAAGAGACTCACATAAATCCGGTGGTTGCACGTACTAAGCTGTCATACTCGCAATAGATTGAATTTTATATTTTGGAGCGTTAGAATTTTTATTCGGTACACTAGGGAGAAGGAAGTTTTTTCATCTACTCAACATGCGACCCTCCTCGGTGTAGTTAGCTAATGCGCTAGTTTCGTGTTGATCTAGACTGCCGATGATTAGGAGATCAATGTTCGAATCTCGGTTGGGTGAACTGGGGCGATTTTTTCCTAAATGGTTTTCCACTCTCTATCTACGCAAATGCTGGTTTACTTTCTCTAAATTCAACCTTCCCAATTTCTAACCCTTTAGCGTAATTATCACATAAGCGTATAAACCAAATGGGTAGTGAGACTCAATGCTAAATAAATAGTAAATAACAGTAATGCGGGTGCATTTCTTTTAAGTTACCCTCCCAACCCCGTATAATAAGTCATGACTAATCCTGGTTTTGAAATTACCTTTAATAAAAAAACAAATACATTGGTGGGAAGGTAAGTTAAGGTGTCAACCTCATATGGTCTTGTTAGCCGGTGACTGTGAGATCAGGGTTCGATTCCCAGCTGGGTGTATTGATGGTTGATTTTCCGGAATGGTTTCCTAACTTTCCTCCGCGCAAATACTGGTACACTACCTGTAAAGTTTACCTTTCCCATCCCTAACCTATTGTGGAAAGCCCGTATGGGTGTTGGACACCAAGCAGCCACCCCTGATCCCTCCTAGCTCCATCCCCACCCCTCCAAGAAAAGGATAACTTGTGTGTGGGAGCACACTATTTGTTCAGTTGGCAAGCGTTGTACTGTTACACTTAGATAAATCTCAAACATTGGAATCATTGAATTATTCATAAAACTGCACATTACGTTAAAGTGTGAGGTTTGCTCGGTAACCCATATTGCGATTGTTTCCAACTTCATGTTTGTTTAAAGTCCACAACCTCACTTTGTCTCTTTAGATGGTAATGAGGTTGTTTGGTAAATAGATGGACCATGGATAGCAGAGTACAATACCTCTTAGTTACAGTAGGATTCTGACAGGAACGAACTTTGAGAAAATACAAACATATTTTTGAAGGTCAACAATGATAACAACTGCTTCAGTGGCAAAACGGTATAAGGTGTCACTTTTTTGCTAGACTGGCCTGCTGATGACGGGGAGATCAGGGTTCTAATCCCTGTCGGGTCTACTGAGGGATGTTACTCCTAAACGGTTTCCCCACTTTCCTTCCACAAAATCGAGGGTAGATTATTTCTAAAATGTTTCCTTCCTCAATTCCTATCCCTTTATAGTATTAATATTATTATTATTATTATTATTATTATTTAGCACCGCGTCTTACTACCCGTTCGGGTTATACGCTTTAAGTACTAATTACACTAATGGATTAGGAATTAGGAAGGTTGAATTAGAGGAAGTGAACCCACATCTGCGTGGAGGGAGAGTGGAAAACTGTTTAGGAAAAACCACCCCCAGTTCAACCGACAAAGATTATAACCTCGATATCCCCGTCCTTAACAGTCGAGCTCAACACGACTAACGCGTTAGCCAACTACGCCACCGAGGCGGGTCCTTTAAAGTAATTATCAAATGCGTATAATCTGAACCGGTAGTATGACACAATGATAAAAAAAAACTAAATAATGAAAATTTAATAAAACCATGGCAGTTCTAATATTATTATTATATGGCACAGAAAACAGGATACTAACTAAACAACAACGGAAAAGGAATAAAAGCAGCTGAAATGAAACTATTAATACCACTGGCAGGATAAAGTTCGTCAGATCATAAAATAACTTAGGATGTTTTGTCAGAGCTGAATGTACAAAGTCTACTTGTAACAATTGATACATACGGAAAACTGACACAATAACTATCTATTAAGAATGGAAACCAAACACATTACGTTGCAAATACACTATAAACTTGTTAATCCGAGCTAATTGGGACCGCAGCTCGTTCCAATTAAACTGAAGAATACAGGGATACCATATTTTCATAAATTTTAAATTGCAGTTGAATGGCAGAATGAGTTTAATCAAATGTTCATTTATCTACGTGATATACAACACGTAATAATTACGTACTGTAATTATTTTTATTTACAGGAAAACACATTTTGTTGGCTATACAACATGTCAATATTAAGCATTTTATCATCAGATATCACTGTGTATTACAGTTTTATTTAAACTTTGAGCTTGTTAACCAATATAACATATTTCATTTGACTTTTTTTCCCGTTGGTTTTCCAAAAAGTATGTTCGGATTATCTGAAATTTTGGATTACTATGACTAGGTCTAAGGTTTTTTTTAAAATAAATACACACATATATAAATATTATTATTACTACTATTAGCACCGCGTCCTACTACCCGTTCGGGTTATAGGCACTTACGCTAATGTGTAATGGTAGGGTGATTGTGAGATTAAATGGAGGACCTAAAGTTTAACGTGGGATCCGAACCACGCTGGAGGCCTGGCATTCCTCACATTCACAAGATGTCTTGTCAGAGGTGAAGGAAGGGTTTTGGTAATCAGATAAATCTTTGCCATGACCGAGGATTGAACCCCGGCCGCCAGCATAGAAGTCTGACACCTTACCCCTAGACCACCAGGTCACCTATATAAATATTAAACCTTAAGGTAGAAAACGACTAGGGCGACCCAGAATGTTCTGAAAGGATCAGATTTCTCGAGACGGAACAGGCTAAATAAAATAATACTTAGCACCACGTCTTACTACCCGTTGGGATTTGGGAAGGTTGAATAAACAGGAAGTGAATCCGCATTTGCATGGAGGAGAGTGGGAAAAAAACCTGTTCGCCTGAGTGAGATTCGAGCCTCGATCTCCACGTTCTTGGCAGTCTAGCTCAAAACGAAACTAGCAAGTTAACTAACTACTCCAACGAGGCGGGTGCTAAATAAATAGCCCAATCCTAGAAGTAGGCCTATGTATATGATGTATTTTTGAGACGACTGCATATGAAAAGTATACGTTTGTACATTATTATCAAAAATACGTATTTCAAGTAAAGTGATTTCCCTTAGTAAGATTATACGATTTTAGTTTTTAAAATGATTGATCTTAAGAAACTGAATAATTTAATGTTTTTTTTAAAAAAAATTAAGAAAACTTGTAATTTGAGAAAAACAATAGCGTCATCATGTTTTACAATACAGTGTAATTTTTGTTTTTGTGAAACAAAGTGACTTTTAATATCGATAATTATCTAGAATAATCGATAAAACGTTATGGAATTTGAATATGTGACTTTAAAAACAAGATTTTGAGTTTAAATATTTTACCAAAATAAATTAAGAATTTGGTTATTTTTCTTATGATTATCTTAATAGGAGAAAAAGGTATTTTTGTGGTTTTCCTAGTGTGGTAAAAAGGGTACAAACTGGGCCTTTTTATGAGTGTTTTTAAGATGTGTCTTCTCCCTTTCATAATGATGATAAACAAATTGAACTCGATTGACCTCGTTACCGAGCTAGAGTCATATGTGTACTCCAGTAATATGAAGCAGCTCAACACTATAGGACGTGTTCTAAATGGTCACCTTCGACCTGAATGCAAGCATTGCAATGCAACGAATTTTTGAAAAAGTGCGGCTTTCTACGACATGACTGCAAGCTTACATTCAAGCCAAAGGTGGCCATTTTGAGCACTTCCTATAAAGTTAACCAGCTCCACATTACTGGAGTACAAACATGACTATATCTCGGAAACAAGGTCAAATGGGACACATGTTTATTACAAACTTTTTATTTTTATTTTTTGTTTCTTGCCTATCGCTGATGTGTCTCCCACATACTACAGTACACCCTGTATCCAATGATCAGGCATTTAGCTGTTGTGAATTTTCTAAAATCAAGTTATATTCAAGAAAAATTATTGCAGTGAGTGCATAAACGGATCTTGAGGTAACATTTTATGTATCTATTAAATTTTAACATAATTGTTGTATTATGAAAACGTAAACCCACATTACCACCTCTGTACAGTCCGATTTACGTATGAAAGAACATTTTCCTTGATTTAAAATGCTTTTTAAGTAACTTTCATATATTTATACGCCGTGCCAGCTGTCACTTTTGATACATTATATCAATACTTAAATAATAACACTAATAATAGAGTAAAATGTTATCGAATCATTTGATTTATAGTTGTCACTTTTGATAGATCCCTCCAATAACTCTAGAATGATACTAATAAACTAGTATAATTTTAAAATTATTTATTCTTTTTAAATTATCTTCTTATGAAAATCGGACTGTGCATTAAATTGTGGTTTGAAATGAAAATTCTGTACCTATATATCTTCTCCCATTTGCTCTATGGCTCACTCTTCAGAAACAATACAACGTCCTAACAACAGCTCATGTCCACGACACCCACTCTGTTTGGGCCGTCTGTTTCTTCTCACCGAGTTTACGAAACAGCCCTTCATTGTTCAATAGCATTGTTCCATTAGTAGGCTATGTTCCGGTTTAACGGGGGTCCTTTACTTCCAGTATTATACCCCATGTCACACATTTTGTTACTGTATATGTTAACGGCAATGTGTGTAAACCAGGCATTCTATAAAATTCCTAGGCTTTCTATATAATTCCTAAGTGGTTTTAGCAAAGTATGAAATAATGTAGTTTTGCTATTGTATTTAATACTTTTTGTAGGAACATTATAGAATAACCAGTCATTATATATTACCGAGAACAATAGCTAACCTAACTTTACCTAACCACCCTATTCTAAAATAACCTAAACTGACGAACTTAAATCTTAGGAATTAGGTGAAATTGCAATAAAACGGTGCAAAACTGACATATAACTGGATAAAAGAAATTATAACATATTCCGGGACTTCAAAAAGACAAATAACTTGAAAATAAGTATGAAATACAACAGCAGAACTAGTTTATTTCATACTTTGCCAAAACCACTCTGGCATTATTTGGAAAGCTTAGGTATTTTATAGAACGCCTGGATTTCACACATTGCCGGTGACATATATAAAGCTACGTTAAATTCATATTAAATTATTGAACGTGTGAGTGTAATCAGATGTGTTCAGTATTCCATTTCACATAGTTTGTCCCTTTAATTAGATAATTCTAACTGTTTTAAACACTGTTTAACCTTATCTCTTTTAAATTAAATTCACTTTTCTCAGTTAGGTCTATAAGAATAACTGGAGATAATATATCTGTGGCCAAAATCTTGAGCCGTCATCTGCACAGAAATGCGTGAGAAAGAAGGAAACATTCTGCTATTTCTTTCTCTCTTACTCAGATTCGAGGTTTGGAATAATGTCCGCTATTTTTGTGAATATATAAGATAAATCAGTGTGTATCAAATATAATATAATAATTTTTTTTAAATTTTAACCGACAAAAATAGCTTTGAAACTTTCAATGATACGGAATAAATAATGATTTTACAGTAATTTCATTTATCTGGAAAAAAAATTGTTTTTCATAGTTTAACAAAATGATTTAATTTTAATGCAAGAGGTGTCTGAAACTCTTACTCATTTGTTAGATTGTTTTCCAACTGAGTTTAGAGTCTAGAGGTCGATTCCTGGCATGGCCAAAAATTTATAATTAGTGATTTTGGATCACCAGCTTTTACAATAATAAATTGATAGTCAATGGTTTGGGTGTTGTACACTCCATTTCCACTAAAAGTTAGCAATCCTTCCTTGACGAAATATACTATCTACGATAGGAGAGTAGGTGGCAGCCAGTAGAAGTTAATAGATTCACTCTCATGTATCCAATCATCAAAACATATTATCTGCAAGACCATATGTTGATTTGTTGTCACGTTTGGCAGTCAAAACTTTCTCAACAAACAATTTGTTTTAATATATGTTTTCTTTTTAACTGTGTTTACATCTTCTGCTAAATGCCAGTTGTGACCACTCCTATAGCGAATGGAATCTACATTATGGCTGTATCTTATAAGCTGAGCTGTTGAGGAACTATGCATAGTAAACTGTGATTTTTACAGGAAGTCCACCTTCCACCACCAACATTGATTGAAAGTCACTACAATGTAACATTCTAGAAATATTATTTGATTATTTAACTAAAAAGTTCAGTTAGAATTGTATTAAAAGCTTTCATTAATACTTTTCAATGGATTAATGAATGGTTTCTCTTTATAATATTATGATGGATTTAATAGCAAAACTATTATTTTTGTTAGTTACGGTTATAGTTGAATATATATGTCATGTTCTTTAAATATAAAAATGACACTTGAAAATGGGAATCGAACCCAATCCCCGTGTTTATGTGTACTTTTTCAATTCAAAGAACTTTATTATATTATTATTATTATTATTATTATTACTATTAGCACCGTGTCTTACTACCCGTTCAGGCTATACGCACTTACGCTAATGTGTAATGGTAGGGTGATTGTGAGATGAAATAGAGGACCTACAGTTTAACGTGGAATCCGAACCACGGTAGAGGCCTGGCATTCCACAAATTCACAAGTTGTGATTAATACAAGTCTTGTCAGAAGTTAAGGAAGGGTTTGGCAATCAGATAAATCCGTGCCGGGACCGAGGATATTATATTAGTTAAATGGATTTAGAATGTAAATACAATATTTCTATATTTCTATCTACGCCATTGTGGCAGCATGAGTTTTCAGTTTACAAATAACGGCCGTCCTATGACATTCAGACTATAAGCTGAATTCCTTTCAGCGTAGACGAAAGTCACATTCTAGAATGAGCTAATTTTTAAGTAGTTTGCTGATACAGTAGTCAGTTTAGAAAGAGAAAATTAAGCTAGTTAAAAAACATGCGAGTTTATATAAAAACATTTAAACATTATGGACTTATTCAGTCATTTAGATTATTTCAAATCAAAGACAAGGTATGTAGCCTATACTCAAATATACCTATTACTTAAATAATTACTTTTGTACCCGTGTTTCACTAACAGTTTAGGTTTCACGCTGAAGCGGGTGCTAATAATGATTTATTTGTTTATTCTAGATTTAATAGGCATGCTTATAAATCGTCTTGGACATCCTTGGAATATTTTGTAGTCTCAGAAGAAAGACTATTTCAGATTGATATATATATATATGTGTGTGTTCTCAGTTTAAAGGTTTAAACAGTCAAACTTTGATAAGTGATAGGGAATAAAAAATTGTTGTTTTTTAAAATTTACTTTCGGGGATTAGCTTGTTTTAGCTTCATTTTCAAATAAACAACAAAAAATTACTAAATAAAAACACGTTTTTCTTCATTAAAAAGTAAAATAACCCCAAAAATATTAGGATTATAAATAAACACTTGGTTAAATGAGTTGAACAACATATAATTAAGATGACTCCTGATTTGTTTCGATATTTTGCTTAGCTTAGAAGGAATCCGGTATTAAATATCTAATGAGCTATGTGAAACTCGTCGAAAAACTACGTTATCTTAATAAAACATGTTGTTTTTTAAATATTAAGTTAAAAATTTGAAATGCTTGTCTTTGGGCAGGAGGCCGTCATTTTGAATCAAATAAAAACAAGATTAAATTATAAATATTTTATTTAATGCTTATTATTTTAATTTTATTTAGTTTGTTTGCTGTTTGCTCGGAACGGAAGCGAAAACTAACCAATTTCTAAAGGACATTTCTGGATTTTTTTTTATACTCTACAACTTCCCAAAACTTTGCTGCTTAGTACGATATATATATATAAAATTTTACTTTAAATATTTGCTTGTGAAATTTTTTATTTATTAATAAATACTGCCTCGAATATTTCGCTAAGCTACATAAACATCTGGGAAAATATATTATGTTTTAAAATAGGGAAAATATATTATGTTTTAAAATAGGGAAAATATATTATGTTTTAAAATATTTTAAATATACGCAGATGACTTTTAATGCATAGCATCAAAGAGCTGCATCAGTGAGCACGTTTATCAAACGTCAGGATCTTCTGTTATAGTTTTCCAATTTTGAAGAGGTCAAGGTTCCAATTACAGCCAGATGCAGGCTTATAGAGGGTGATTTTTCCTAGAGGCTTTCCCACATTTTCTTCACTCAAATGAGGTTACATTTCCTCTAAATTATATCTTCCTTATTCCTTACACACTAGCGTTATTAATATGTACAAAGTCCAGACGGATAGTAAGAAGCTTTGGAAAAATAAACTAAAATATAGAATATCAAACATGTTTGATTAGGTTGTGTCGCTTAGCATGTCCCATGTTTGTAAATCTGGACCTTCGACTGATTTGAGTTTGAGTCCACTGGTTTACGGCATTAGAACAATAAGATACCCAGCCAGATTCAATGAAGAGCAGCTCTGGACATCGATTAAAAGTGTTGCCTGCTTGGTAGGGAGCGCGTTGTTCGGGTTGCATCTTAAGGTACATAGTTTTGAATTACCTCTTAACCAACTCTTGGGATTTAAGCGCTCCCTCCCCTAACTATAGCGGCTCACCCAGCAATACATCTTGTTTGCCTCAGTGTTACTTCCCCTCCCATAACACCTAGAACCTAAGCGCTCCCTCCCCTAACTATAAACCGCTTGCTACCCACATTGGTTGTATGTGGACTAAATATCAAGACTTCATTAGTCTGATTCACTAGCGATGATTTGATCGGGGCTTGACTCCCGAGTGGCTGTAGTAATAGTTTTCTTAAATTACTTTCTATTCTCTCTCCCCGCAATTGATAGTACATTTTCTCTCAATTCTACCTATATGTTCCTATCTCATTAAAGTAATTACATTCGCATGTTACAGACGGATAGTTGGACGCACTGTGAAAAATAAGATAATTTGTTAATATAATTATTGTGTTTATAAAATTACTTTAATAAACTCGTAACAATAGCAACAACCCCAATAATAAAATTACAAACTGGGGCCAATGACTAACAAGCTTTGTTTGTTATTATTTTAAAGATATCTCATGTTTTGTGTCAATATATTTTTGTATAGTGTGCTTTTTTTTAAAAATTCATCCCGTCTGCAATTTTTTGTTTAAATTCCATCCCACTCTGATTCATCTCCAGCAGGTGACATTTCAGAACGTGACGTATTTCTCAGTTGTATTTTGGATCCCACGTGTTTCTCCAGTTAATATACAGAGCTCACTGACACACTTACACTGTTAATAAAACAAATCAAATTTCTTTATTGAAACGAAAAAGGGTTTATTATTTACTCAATGGAGAGGGGAGGGGGGGAATGAGAGGTGGTGGATAGTAAAGCGTTGTGAAAAATGAATCCGTGTTATGTGGACAAGGTTAACCGGTGAAAGAAGGATAATCAATGTTAGAAGAAGGTGGGCATGTTACACCCCTAGCACTAGATGCAAAAAAACAAAGAAAAACTTCATATTTCTGCTGTCAAATAAATCATTTTATATATTTTCTAAAAGTTTATTTAAAGGTGGGGTTAAGGTACAGCTTGGAGAAAGTAGCATGTTTGAAGATTAAGGTGGTTATTTATTGGGATAATATACGACGTCAGATAGATGGTGCAAATAACTTGGTAGCCAGAAACATAAAACTATTATATACAAATGTGATAGAGTTATAATTTTAAAATAATATATGTTTAAGTTATTCAAACAAAATATTTACCTTTATAACTCCATTATTTTATAAGCTATGCATAGATTCTGTGCTGAGCTTTTTACAAATTAAAAGCACAACATAAAAGTTTATTAAATAATATATATATATATATATATATTATTATTATTATTTTTCTTAAATCCCGTGCAGGAACCTGCAACTGATACAAAAGGATTTAAACTTAAATTATTATTCCTCTAGAATATTTACACAATTAAACATTTCATACTAAGACGTATAACATTAAATTGAATTTTTACAACTCTAAAACTAAATTTTACATTAATGTTTTTATGATTTTTTTTTTTTTCAAATTTGATCTATAGATGTTATGTAGTCGTATTTCTGAGAGTTTTATTTAATTTTAACGTAGGCCTAAAATTATGAATAGTTTAGTTAGGACTGATTTTTGAAAATTCAATTTTTTTTACAATATTTTACTTAAAATGGATGTCCTGAAAGTTATATTTAAAGATTCAAATTTCAGTGTATAGCATACTTTTATTAAGGGGACGATTCGTTCAAGGGTAGTTTACTGATGACTGATTTTTGAAAAGTGGTATTTTTTCGAGAATGGTGTTAACAATTTCGCTTAGAATATATATCTTGAAGTGTTTGACATGACAAATACTTGGGTTTTTTGGGGG
>CABEEJ010001978.1:83795-110006 GCA_901482245.1 Timema douglasi
AAAATATTATTTTGAATATTTTAATCTTTTCAAAAATGGATCAAATATCTTTATTGGAAATTGGTATTTGGGGAGGGTTTTACACAATATGTATATTTATTTTTCTAAAAACAATTAGCTTTGTGGTAGTTTACTGATGACCAGTGGCGGATTTACCAATGTGGAGGCCTCGGGGCGGCTTACAGTGTGGGGGCCCCCACAAACTCATGTAAATTACATAATAGCATGTCCGAGGAAAGGTAAAAATTAAGCAACGTTTTGTGTACGGCCAGACTGAGCGAGTGAGCGACTAAAATATAAAATAGAACACATGTGTTGTACTGAGAGATGGCCAGACTGGAGCGAGCGAGCGAGCGACCCGAGAGACGTGCTTGAAAGATAGAACTGGCTCTATTTTCCAAGCGCGTCGTTCAAGCCGGAACGGTCTAGATTACAGGCGCTGGGAAATATTATCGTATGTTGGTTCATTGAGAGCTAGGAAAACTTCTCAATTTTACATGATAAATTACTTTTATTACTATTGATGCGCTTAGCGCACTTGTATATATGTATACATACATAATATATATAGATATGTATATACATAATTTTTCTAAAGGCCGTTAGTATCAAGAAAGGCTTTCATACATTACCCGAACGGATAGTAATACGTAATGCTAGAAATAAAAAAATAAACTAAAAAGTAGCAATAGCCGATATGTTAATACTTCAATATTATAATCAAATGAGGCCTTTACAAATATTATTATTTAGCACCGCGTCTTACTACCCGTTCGGGTTATACGCTTTAAGTACTAATTACGCTGATGGATTAGGAATTGAGAAGGTTTAATTAGAGGAAGTTAACCCGCATTTGCGTGGAGGGAGAGTGGAAAACCATTCAGGAACACACACCCCCCCCCCCAGTTCACTCGACCAAGATTCGAACCTCGATCTCCTCGTCCTCAGCAGTCGAGCTCAACACGACTAGCACGGTAGCCAACTACGCCACCGAGGCAGGAGTTTACAAATAAAAATCACTGTTAGCGTGGAGAGGTGATGGGAAAACTACAACAATATTTCCTTTTTTATGAACATGCAATAAATTGTAATAATTTTAGAGTATCAGAGATGCGGTGAGTGTCTAGGGCCGAGACATTTTCATTAATAAACTGGGATCACTTTGGTAATTATTCGTTGGCTCGCTCACCAGTTTGGCCAGGCAGTCGCTCAGTCGCTTATAAATCTGGCCTAACTCTTAAGGTACCTTTTCCTGGATCACATCACATATTTCTAAATTATGTCAATATAATCATCCACCATCGACACTTCTACACTTAGTATGAAACTTAACTACCTCATCAAAACACAAACTGGCACTCACCACAAACAAAACAGATATCTGAATTTCATCGTTTCTCGAGAGTGGCGGATTAAATTTGTCGGAGCAACAAAAAACTGGAAAACAAAATTTGTATCAAAGGCACCGCTGAGACAGTGGCGCTGTCAGCTGGTTTGTGGAGACACTCTGAGACAAACCGCCGCAGCACCCCGAAAGGGAGGCCAATGTGTTTAGAGTTAGCGCGCAAAAATTGTAAATATTTACGGGGACTTTCTTGTTAAATCTTTCAAGTATCTGTAGGATTTTTAATCTTAATTTAAGCTGCACACACATTAATTTGTTCATACCTCATTATTTCGTGCAGGAATAATATTGTGTTGAACACAAAGCAAGAAAGCATTTAAAATAGAAAAATTAGAGATATTGTTTTCTTTCTTTCGGAGTTTTGTGGGGGGCCCCGGGGTGATCACCCCGATCGTCTCCACCCCTGCTAATGACTTATATTTAAGTTTTTAATAAACTATGATAAACTCCGTAAAAAGTACGTATGATTTTATTGGAACATTTATTAAAATACCTCATTATTTTATCTTGGTTTTCACTTGGTTTAAAGTTTTAATTCGGCTGACATTCACTTCCTAGTTTTAATAGCTTTCCAAAACACAGTACAATAGAGCAAAAATTTAATAAAAAGGTCTCATTTATTCATACGGAAGAGTGCTTAAAGATAAAACAATCTAAAGAAAAAAGGACGTCTAATCATAAAACAAGTGGGAATATTTTTAAAGCAAACAAACAAAAGCGGAGCATGAGGTAAAATACTATAGTAATTTAATTAAAACAGAAGAGAGTGTGGGGGGCTGCCATTGTCCTATACATACGTTCCTGTTGATTTAAATTTGGCTCTTGAACTTGCTATAAATAATCTGCTAGACATGAGTAATATAAACGAAACAACGATTTTATTGAACACAGCATCTTTTACTAATTTTTTATAAGGATTATTCTTCATAATTTGTCAACCTTAGTGGTCGTGGGGTCAATTTCTCGCCTCAGAACCCTATGTTCTTGGTTTCAAACCCATTCTTGGTCGATGAATGTTTTTTTAGTCTTACAATCCGTAGCACAACTTCCTTCGGAAGGGAAGTAAAACCGTCGGTCTCATATCGATTGTGGCATGTAAAAGAGCCTTGTAAGATTTGACAAAATAACTTTCCCGGAAAAATTGGTAGGCCCTTTCGCTCTCACTCGTAGAAATTCTAGTGTACTGATATAATCAGACGGTTCATAAAGTGCACGTTAAGTACCTCAAATAAATCAAAATAAAATAATAGTTACACGGTGAAATGAAATGGATATAGAGTGTTTGTAATTTTTATAGTGAAAGTGACTTTAAAAAAATATATTTATAGGAAGTGTACTCGCATTTGCGTGGAGGGAGCGTGGAAAACCATTTTGGTTAAGCCACCTTCAGTAGACCCAACCTAGATTCGAATATCAATCTCCCCGTCATCGGCAGGCTAGTCTACTGCGAGAGTTGTGCGTTAAACCATGCGGCCACCAAAACAGGCACCTACTAATTACTTTCCCAGTTCCCAAATATATATTTTTTTAGCTATAGCTCGGAAAATATTGATTTTATGAAATATTATTTCACGTAAATGTTGTTTATTTTTAAGAGTATTATAACTTTTCAATGATAAGTTATTTCGTATCTAAAAGAGTTGCATATATATGATCAAAAGTAGATATTTCATCATTTGCAAAGAATTCTCATATTAATTTTCATGGGAAAATGAAATACGTCATTTTGTTTGTGATGTCGAATAAGCCTAGATACGAATTTTAATTAAAATCATTTTAGCTGATTTTTGAGAAAATAGATCTTTTTACATTCCACCCTAGAATAAACTAACTTTAAGCTTAGGGTTTGATATATAATTCCAAAAACCCCTCTAAGGAACCTTTTGAAAGCCCTAGTAGATACCAAGTTGTATCCCGATCTGCAAAATGGTTTAGGCTCAAGTCACACTGACAGGTATATGTCATTGCAAATAAAAAGTACAAGGGGTCATAAAACGATGACATCCATCAAAATATCGAACTCATTTTTTTTTTTACATTTATAATACTTTTTCTACCCGAGGGGTGCAAGAATGTAAAATTATAGTGATAGATAAATCTAAAATAAGCGGAGCATTACAATTAAACCATGAAACCAATTTCCCCCATAAGCTCACAGGTGTATTGGGCCACATTCGTTGACCAGGAGGATTTTAAAACTTATTAATAATATTTAGCACCGCGTCTTACTACCCGTTCGGGTTATACGCTTTAAGTACTAATTACTCTAATGGATTAGAGAATTGGGAAGGTTTAATTAGAGGAAGTGAACCCGCATTTGCGTGCAGGGAGAGTGGAAAACCATTTAGGAAAAACCACCCCCAATTCACCCGACCTAGTTTCGAACCTCGATCTCCCCGTCCTCAGCAGTCGAGCTCAACACGACAAGCGCGTTAGCCAACTATGCCACCGAGGCGGGTTTTAAAACTTATTAACATTACAATTGGGTCACGTATACCTGTTATGAGAAAAGGTTGTGCGTAGACGTATAAAAACATATAGGCACAAGCGATAATAATTAAGTAAGTATAAGGTAACTACCCTTAATTTTAGGGCTACGAGCAATGATCATAATTTAAAAATAATCCTAGTACAGACAGATGTCCTGGTACAGACATGGGGACAAACAGAATAAAAAATCCACCCAAAAACAAGTATACAGTGCTATTTGACATGTCAAACAAATCACAGAATTATATTTTCAACCCACTCGTTAAAGCAATTTTAGAAAAAAATATTATTATTATTCCAAAACATCACTCATTGATAAACTACCCTTAATTTTAGGGCTAGGATCACAATAAAAAATAAAGTCAGACAGATATAATAAATAACCCACTTTATTATGTTGTGGCTCACATAGAAGGTAAAGATTCATCATTATCCTGAGATGGATTTTTTTTAACGATTACATTATTTTCTTTTGAACTTTAACCCCTTTCATCTCAAAACACAATTTTTACGTATGGTCCCTTCTTATAACTACCACCTTAATTTTATTTAATGAAAAACCATATTGAACTATCACAAAAAGTCACTCACCTTCAACAGCCTACGTCTTGATAGGAACGGCCTCCTGCCTCGATGGTCTTTAACATAAATTGTGCTTAGCTATTCGCGCAACACAATTGCCTATAACTTGTCGATTTATATTTTTCAGCCCTTCGTGATTATGATTTGTATCACCATCGGTTACAACCAGTGCTCTAGCTGGGAGATTAGAACCGGAATGATAACAACTAACAACCAATAATTACTTAATCTATTTCACAGTATGAAACTATTACATTATTAGAACCTATTGCATTGTCTAGACACACTTCAATAAGCTGTATACAAAGTCATTTCAGTAAAAGGAATATTACATTCCAGTTTAATATACTAATCTAATCCATTAATAATTATAATAAATTAATATTGATTTATATTGAAACTAATAGTATACTGCCACAGTAAAATGATATCCTATATTTAACTATGTAAGTAGGCATTATACCTAAGTTTTTAATTACACTTATTTTCATAAAAGTATTTTGTAAACCGATTTGTTTGGTTAGGAATAATAGGATCTGTATGCTTTTTTTGAATGAGCTATTGATGCCATGCCAAACCTATTCTTTTACACATTTCATACAAAATAAAATCCTTATGTTGAACATTTTGTCTCCATATTACGCATATTTTAAGTATTTTTCATATTTTATAAATGTTACTACATTTCAAGTATTTTTATTTGATTTACAATAAATAATAGGATCTATTTTTTATTCGTAGTATTTATTTTATCTTGTCTCTTTTTTCACAGGTGTTTTACTTACTTTTTTGTTTTTCTTTTTAGAATAATGAAAGAGTTGTGATAAACTTGAAACATCAAAACATGTGAAGGAGACCTATCATTCTTGGGTAAAATACTAGGCTGAAATTAATTGAATTACAATGAGAGAAATATACATGTTAAACATTCCCCAATCACTTCTTGTGAAGTAAAAAGGAATTTAATCCTACAAAATCCTACAGAAGAGGAAAAATATGCCACCAGAAAATTTGAAAAAAAACAACAAAAAAACAACTATTTTACATTGTTATGAAAAATAATGGGAACGTTAAGAATTATTATTAATCAATCCTTATGAAAAATTTCGTACCAATGTAAAATGTTTTGTAACAAATACTTTTCACTATATTGCCAGAAACAACCAGATGTAAAGCCTTTTATATTACGTACACATTTTAATTTATATAAGTGTTATTTCGGACCACACAAGAACAGTGTAATTTTTAAATATATGTATTGGCAGTATTACCTAAGGGGTGAAATTTTCTATATATTTGCATATTTCAGATACCCCATAGGTCTATATTGGGACTTTGATTTGCATGCAACTTCTGACTCTATTGATCAGGTTCAGTTTCTTTACATACACTTAGCATTTCTAAGAATTTAGCCGCCAACAAATGAACACCATTTAATTTTTCATTTAATTCAATGCATATTTGGAAGAAAATATGTTTAGTTATAAAACTTACGTGGCAAGAAAATACTATAGATTACTTACGCGAAACATAATTTATAAAAAAGAAATATATACTTAATAAATGTGTCTTTTTTTCTTCTGGTTCACTTGTAGTACAGAGTTCAAAACTTAAAATAGGTACGTACGGACACTATACAATATAATGTGAGACTAAAGGTAGACATCTTATACCTTTGAACAGAAACAGCAAATGCCCTTTCCAAAGATAATCCCCCCAGGGCAAAATAGAGGCCACAAAAGGGGAAGTTACATCTGTAGAATATTTTTTTGAATTCATTGTCTTGTTATAAGAATCGTTGTCTCTGCTGTGGATCGAATTATTGGAAACCCCAGTGTAATACAAAATACAATATATCATACAGAAGCATAGTAGCATCTTGGTCCGTTCAACATCCAATACACTATACAAACACGTGGTAGGATCTAAGTTCGTTCAGACTAGAATAGAGATCCTTTTGGAAAACGATAGTATGAGGGCGGAACGCTTTAAACTTGTGTTGTATCAACCGGAACAATCGTAATATTGTTTCGTATCAACCGGAACGGCGTTCCGGTTCATTCCGGCCCAATTCGAGCACTGATTATAACATTACTGTCTATGTTGTCCGTGTACACTTTTGCTCAACACTTTTTGCTTACACAACTCCACCGAACTTTACCATCGGTAGCAGCATGAGCCATTGAGAATCTGTTACTTTCTATGACAAGCAACTTTTTGCCCCTTTTCCTCCACATAAACAAAACTTCCATTTTTCAATCACTGGAACACTACACGAATTGGTCTCTATAGTTTGGGTCTATATGTCTTTACATGTATATGCACAACCTTGTATGATAACTGATATACGTGGCCCAACTGTAATGTTTACGTACAATTTATACGTGGCCCAACTGTAATGTTTACGTGGCCCAATTGTAATTTTACGTACAATTTATACGTGGCCCAACTATAATGTTTACGTACAATTTATACGTGGCCCAACTGTAATATTTACGTGGCCCAACTGTAATGTTTACGTGGCCCAACTGTATAATGTTTACGTGGCCCAACTGTAATGTTTACATGACCCAACTGTAAGGTTTACGTGGCCCAACTGTAATGTTTACGTGGCCCAACTGTAATATTTACGTTGCCCAACTGTAATGTTTACGTGGCCCAACTGTAATGTTTACGTGACCCAACTGTAATATTTACGTTGCCCAACTGTAATGTTTACGTGGCCCAACTGTAATGTTTACGTGACCCAACTGTAATGTTTACGTGACCCAACTGTAATGTTTACGTGGCTCAACTGTAATGTTTACGTGGCCCAATTGTAATGTTTACGTGGCCCAATTGTAATGCGCCCAAAATAAGAGGTGACCCTTCAATACCCTCTCCCTCTCAATCACGTTGTTCAAAATTAATATCCCTTTTTACATTATTTTTCTATTAATATTTTTGGAAGCTTTAAATTAAATATTAAAGTGATTCGCAGAGAAAAAAGCCAACCGGAGTATCATAAAACCGTAAAAATAATTATGTTGTTTATCAATCTCCTTTATATATATTATACATCCTTACTGTTAGACAAAATACCAAATCAATATTTCTTTATTTATAAATTATTATTATTAGCTTATTTAACCAATATAATTATTTTTTAAATACAAATATACATTTTTTTGGAATGCACCCCTAAGGCTTTTGCGCCCTAGGTAACCGCCTAATTTCGACTAATGGATGGCCCATTGATTCTAAAATTTAATTTCATCAAAAATATTTGACTGATTAGTGTGATTATTGCTGTAAATGGTGGCAACACTTAAAATTATCTTCTCTATAGCGACAACACTGACCTTGGGTGCGCACATTAAATCAATTTATTTTCATTATTATTTTACTACTAAATCCCGGACACCATTTTCGATAACCTTGTACGCTTGGTTTATGTTTATCTAATGAAGACTTTTAGAATACTAATTATTTTAAACCACAAAAAAACAATATAAAAATGTTTAATTTATTATATTTTTTTGACTTACTCAGTAAAAGTTGTTACTAAATCTTTCAAATTGTTGACATGAGTGTAGGACAACGAATGCACAAATGGAAATTTATCATCTAGAAACAAAACTAATGTAAATAAAGATCTAGGACCTAAGAATTTATTTTACAGAAATTTTTTTCAAGAAGTAAAGAAAAGTTCTCAAACTCGTCTAGACATATTTTTTATGTTTGCATCTTTTTTTTTAAAAAAAAAGACAAAAAAACATTTGGGGGTTGTTTTTTTACTACCACTGTTCAAATAAACCTTTTAATTTAACTAGAAAAAGTTTTAAAACTAAAATCTGTTAAATAAATTGATATCCCACAAAATAATAACTTGATTATCTTAAGAGATAAGTGCTCATATCTACTCACGGATAACATCATTATAAATATACAGAAGCTTTCCAATCGAACTTAAGAGCCCATCTTACCGCCTATTAACCGGAATAATAGAAACACGACTGAGCTAGAAACAAACGTTACATCTGATTGCGGTTTTCTATTTTTTACTTAATAAAACCATAGAATTGAGAAAAATAAACCATTTTACCTCATTTTGAAGATCAAACAAAATTGAGTTATTATTTTTTAGCACCATGTCTTAGGCCTGGTACTCGTTCAGGTTATAAGTATATGTATAACTTGTGCTAATAGGTTAGGTATGAGAAAGGTTGAATTTAGAGGAAGTGTACCCGGATTTGCGCGGAGGGATTGTGTAAAAATATTTAGGAAACCCACCCTCAGTACATCTGACCAGGATTCTAACCCCGATCTCCTTGTCATCAGCAGTCTAGTCTTTAGCGAGAGTGACGCCTTTGACTACGCTATATTTTAAAATCAAATCTCTTCCAAACCAATCCCAAAGCTCCGTTGTTAAATGTAGAATGGATAAAACCACACTTAGATAATTTTAATGGCTATAGCAGGGGCTCCCAAAATTTTTGAGGCCATGCTGACCTTCAGATGTCGGATTTTCTGTGTGACACCCTTGTACCCAATATCATAACAAAAATCTTTTAAATGTAAAAATACATATCTAGAACAAAATTACAATCCTGAATAAGATGAAATTATAGTAGACATGTGTTTTCTTGTATGGTTTAATTAATTCTTAAAATATGCACGAGAATACGAATTGAAAATTTGCATGTTGCATTTCACTATACATTATAAGTTTTAGCTATTTCTTAAAGCCACGACGGCCCAGGGCGTCACGACGCAGAGTGGGCTAGAGCGTAATCGTGTATTTATTTTTTGGTTAATCGGCATTAAAATGGGCTCTTAATTGCTATTGTAAAATGTTTGTTCTAATGTCGAACAGCTACACCCAGTAACGTTATAAACCCACTTGGTTTCTGGGGTTTACGAATGCCTACTCGACTTATTAAACTTTGTATCCCCTTCAGTGGCCGAATGATCTAAGGCGTCACACTCGTATCATACTGGCCTTCTGATGACGGGGAGATTGGGGTTCGAATCCTAATTGGATCTACAAAGGTTTTTCCATGAATGTTTTCCCACTCTCCTTCCACGCAAATGTATGTATATTACTTCTGAAATGTTAACTTCATCATACCTACCTCATTGAAGTAATTAAATATGTGTACAACCTGAAAAAGTAGTAACACGCGGTGATAACATAAGAAACTTGTAGTTGAACGTACTAATTATAAATTACAAGGGGCGTATCAGGCACCCACAGTACAAGGGGAGCGTTATCAGGACATGAACTTTTAGCACTCGAGAGGGGCTGCTCGCCACTGGGACTACACACTTTTGGTGAGCTCCAAACCACTCTTATCGTGCTTACTACCACGTCCCATCGTTTACGAGTCTGATACGCCTAGCACATGGATAAAGAGTGCAAGAGGAAGGAGGAAAGAGGAAGGTGTGGCATAAAATTACCAGTACTTGTAATAACTATAGAAATAAATGATACGGCGCACCTCACAGACTTTATCTATCTTTTGTCTTAACATAGAGACCTTTACTAAAAACTAGTAAGATTTGTGAAACGGAATAGTAGACATTGTTGCAGAAACACTCCACCAAAGAGCATAAATGGAATAATACACATTGTGACAGAAACATTGATAAAATAGGGCCATTTCTGTTGACCAAAGAGCATAACAATCAATTTCACTTTTCAAACACTTTCTTTAAAATCTAGAATATATTCGCTTATAGCTCAAAAATATTGTTTTTATAAAAATTAAAGATATACTTCAAATCAAATATTTTTATTTTAAGTAGTACTAAAACTTAACAGTGATAAACTATTTCATATCTGAAATAGGAAATAGGAAATTTATGCTTATGTAAAGTACCCCCTAAATACATTTTCATGGGAAAATGAGAGTTGCCATTTTATTTATAGTAACAAAAAAAATGCTTTGGATACAACATTTAATAAAAACCGTAAGGTGGATTTTGAGAAAATTATTTTTGTATCTTTTGGCCCTTCAGTAAAATAGTGTTAATTTTAATTTTTGATATCTAATTCAAAAAATTCTATGGGAGGACCTTATGAAAACCTGCGATACCAATTTGTATCCCGTGTCATGAAACGTCAACACTTATTAAAACAGTAAAGTACATGTAATTCATAATAAATTATTTGATAAATGTATATATAATTAAAATGAATTAAGTAAAGTGTAAATAAGGTGACCCCCAATTTGCCTAAAACTATCCTCAAATCCAACAGTTTCATACTTGTCAAATTTAATAATCCCATTCATGATTCTAGGCTAGGGGTATAAAACATATGGCCCGCGGGCCAGCATTTAAACCGGCCCGCGCCTAAATATGAAATAAGAATAGGAATGTGGCCCACAATTACACACTTGGTTTATCTATGCCCATGGTATACTTTGAGTTTGGGATTGGACTTGCCAATTTGCCTCGTTTCTTGGAGCTCTCACTCCCTTCGTATTTAAAAAAAATTGAAAGTAACGGGAGGCCGACTTGTTTGTTTGTAAATGTGTTGTTTCGGTGATGAACTGAACCTTGAATTTATTTATTTTCAATGTAATTATATTTAAGATACAGTTATGAAAGTGTCCCTACCAGAGTTTAACTCGAAGTATTAGGATTATAAATATCCCACAATCAAAATGAACGCAGCTAAAAGGCTACCCATATCCGGCAGTACATACATTTGTGAACAGTTACTCTCCCTTTAAAAAATTAACGAATCCAAGATAAGAAGTCGGCTTTCAGATGAACACTTTAAAAGCACAATGAGTATTGTTTCAAGTAAAATATTTCTCCACATTTTGATAATTTGTTAAGTGGGAAGCTATGCCAGATCTACAACAAAGAGTAGATGTGATAAAGTACTATCCTGACATTTTGTTTTAAATAAAACATATTTGAATTTCGAACTAAGAGTATTATTACTCTCTCTGTAATAACAATTTTTTTTATGTTAGCAATTGTTTTTAATATTGTAAATTGACAACTAAAAAGTTTTGCTTTTTGCGTCTGCCTAAAAGAAAATATTTTTGCAGAAATCAGTGTACTTTAAGGATGATAAGAGGTCGAGGGGGAAAAAATTTAAGCTTTTTAATTCTGTATAAACATTTAAAATTTATAATATAATAAATAAAAACGCCATGTGTGGCCCGCAATGCCTCCTTAATGATATAATGTAGTCCTCACATCTGTTTGAGTTTGACACCCCTGTTCTAAATTCAAAAATGTAGTTTCCTACATACACAATTACTTCATTTCAATTGTATATCAATTTTTCAAATAATTTATTTTATTTATATTGTGTGTCGTAGTTTTTTTATTTAATTTTTAGCATCGCTTTTTACCACTCGTTCATATTATAGTCTTATTTATTAATTACTATAATATATTAGGAATGAGAAATATTGAATTTAGAGGAGGTTTACTCACAATTGCATGTAGGGAAAGTGAAAAGCCATAAGAAAAACCCACCCTCAGTACACCCGACCAGGATTCGAACCCTGACCTCTTTTTTATTGGCAGTTCTGTATTTTACATGAGTGAAGCCATAGACCATGCGGCCACCAAAGTGTAGTAAATTGGTGTTGATATATCTTCTTTTTGTGCACCGCATCTTACTACCCGTTCTGGTTACATCCATATGAACTAATTACGCTAATGTATAAAGGATGAGTAAGGTTGAGTTTGAAAGAAATGTAGCCACGTTTTCGTGGCGTGAGAGTGAGTAACGTGTTAGACCAGGCATATCAAACTCGCGTCCCTGCCCATAAGTTTGTGCGGCACACTGACCTTATAATGAACCATCATGCGATGTGACCCTATTACTTTTATAAACGTCCATGGAATACAACATTTTGGGTCATATTCTGTAATTTAGCATAATTTATAAGACTCTGAAATTTTAGGTTGTAGTACGAAATCTGTAATGTCTACACCGTCATGGATAACTTCCCAACAAAATTGTTGAATCTGCATCCCGAATATGTGCTATGTTTGGCGGCATATAATTATGTTAAGGACGCCGCCTACCTGTGACTCATGACAGGTTAATGAATATACGTTACATTCATTGATGTATATATATATATAAAACGTTGAAACAAAAATTATAAATTATTAAATAAACGTAAAATTAGTCTCACAGTGTCAAACATTGATAATTTTTTAGTTTTTTTGGAACAGCATTTTTTATAAATCATATAAAAGTTAAGTTATTTGTGTTATTCACGAAAATGGGCTGTAGGAATTTTCCTGCCAGGATGTAGATTAAAATGTCCGTGTAAGCACTTTTCTCTTTAGAATAATAAACAAATAAAAAGGTAATTTTGAAAAGCAAATCAATGTTGTCCAGGCGTAAATAGTATAGTGAGTGTGTAAACTCGTTAGAAGAAGAAGGGAAGGGTTATCAGAAGATAAACAAGAGTTTTCGCAGGATGAACTGATCATTTTCCTCCCTCTATTTAGATTTAGTATATTAGTGTCTAAGTGTCATAGTGCTTAGAATGCTTAGGTGCGTCAAGTTAAGATGCAGCCCACTCGCAAAATTGTTTAGAAATCTCCAAGTACGTAGACAACATCGTTAACAGATGATTTTTGGTCTTTATTAGCACCGCGTCTTAATACCTGTTCGATTTATAAGCTTATTTATTATTATTATTATTATTATAGTTTATAGACCCATCGACACAGTGAGGTCATTAGGGCCTTGAACGATTAAAAAACATAGTAAAATTCCCATAGGGGAGAGACATAATAATTCATCTGTCAGAATATGTGGGTGAATACACAATATAAAAAACAATATATGATACAAACATAAAAAGAATAGATCTCAATATGATATAGGAGTACTCAAATGAGCTATAGTACAAATTGAGTGATACCTCTAAAAAAACACAAATGTATACAATACATTAAAAGTACAGAACAAACATGTTAAAATAACAAAACATGTTAAAATAATAATACGTTAAAAATACAATACAAACATATTAAAATATACTAAAAATGTTTAAAAAATAATTTCATTATGAGATACAATCCAAATGAACCACTTTATAAAAGTGACTCAAATGGCATTTAAAATATTTTCCTGGCGTATAAAACGGAGTAAACATCTGGCTCCATCCGCGCTGTCGAGTAGCAAAGAACAAAGTTCACCATTAAAATCAAGAGCCTGGCGAATAGGGACATACTTGCGACACTCCACCGAAATGTGGTACACACTAAAGGTTGATTCACACTGATAGGACTGTGCGCAGACTGTGCTGGGACTGTGTCGTGTTGCCAACAATCTCGAACAAGTCATTCCCATAAGAGTTACCTTGTAAGACCGTTTTTGATTCACACTCATAGGACTGTGCTCAGGCCGAGCTGTGACTGTGTCGTCTTGGATCGTTTCAAAAGTGATTTCCCAAGGTCACGGTCCAGCACGGTACGAACACGGTCCCAGCACAGTCCTATCAGTGTGAATATAGATGATGTCGCCCTAATGTCGTCTTAGTGTCGTTTCACCTACTTCGGCTTCTTCCGGCAAGCGGCGAACCTTCACGAAGGTTCTTATCTACAATCTGACAGGGCTGCAGAACATTCCAACATTGTTAACACAGTTGTGTGCTATAAGCCAAAACTATGGATGAAGAAAACTTAATAATGTTGGTTTAGGAGTATTAATGATTGTATAATTCGCAGCATAAAGATTATGATAATAATCTCACTAAAGAAAATATTTGGAAGGAGATAGTTGACAAACTGAATGCAAGGGGTTTCTGTAAGTTTTCCAACTTCGGGACACTCATTCTAAAATATTTGTGAAACTTTTGATGGTCATCTCTGAGTCGCCCAAATATATTGTGGAATTCTCCTTCTTCTCTTGCTCTAAACAAATTATAAACCCAGTATTTTCTTCGTTTTCTCCTCTTTTTATCAAGTGAAATAAGATAAAGCCAACATGCAACAATCACATTTTCCTCTGATCTATGTCTACAATTGCCGATGAGCAAAACAGTAGCGCTAACAGCACAGTCTCAGCACAGTCCTATCATTGTGAATGCTAGCGACACGACACGACACAGTACCAGCACAGTCCTACTAGTGTGAATGTTAGCGACACGACACAGTCCTAGCACGGCCTGAGCACAGTCCTACCAGTGTGAATCAAACTTAAGGGGAACATCGCAAAGCTCACACATGGGTGATGGATCCCCTATCAATAAAATAACATAGGTCAATGAAGCATGCCCGTCGCGGATTCTTGTCACTATGACCTCCTCTCTTCTAGACTTTCGTATAGAAGATTGAACATTAATTAGGTATTCATATCAATAATCACAATTTTCTAATTAAACTTTTTTTTTCCTCAGTAACTCTTACAAGCTCAGCACTCTTGACTGTTGTATCCGTAGTGACCAACACTAAATTTGCCCAATTTGAATTGTATCACAAAAATAAGATTCAAATCCAGAGAGTTATTCAATAACCTTCCCAATCATTAATATGCTTAGTTTTATGTCTGCACAATTTTGATTTATTATGTTTGATTTAAATCGTAACTATATCTATTGTTTTTTAATTGTGGCTCTTCACTTATTGTTTTTCACATCCAATTGAATGTTTTAATGTTATTTAGTTATTGTTTTCTTAAATAACTACTATTGCAAGTCGTATAATCTTGTATATTTTATTGCTGGCCTATTATACGTCTTCTGACTATTGGTTGGAACTGTAATAAAGGGAATTGAAATGAAATTTATTTTGTCACCAAATTTTACTACCCGTTCGGGTTATGCACCTATGTACTAATTATACTAATGTGTTAGGGACTAGGTAGGTTTAATTTAGAGGAAATACACCTGAATTTGTATGTAGGGAGAGTGGCAAACCAGTTAAGTAAACCACCCTCAGTGAACCCAACCGGGATTGAACCCCGATCTCCCCGTCTTTGGCAGTCTAATCTAACACGATAGAGGCGCGTTAGACCATGCGGCCACCAAAGTAGGTTTGAAATTATTATTATTCAAATAATAAATTTAATTTCATGCAAAAATTGAGAGAAGCAATGAATAAATTTCTAAGTATGAACTAACGGAAGTTTCTAATAATTCCGTCACCTAGAAATGATGGGTATGTCGTCTGCCAAGATAAAGGAGACAAGATGTCCCTGGTCTCCCCCCGACCAGTTTGTAAAACAAGTGATGGATAGGGGTGAGGGGAGGCAGGTCCGGAGGGTTAGAGGGTTGACTAACTTGTTGCTTGCTCCCTATGCTGAGTGACAGGGTTAGGTGGGTGTGGGAAGGGGGGACACACACCTTCCCCCCCCCATGTACCCCCATGAACCAACCCTCCACTACTGCGCTTGTACTAACGCCATCAGTGGGTGCCAAGGGTAACCGACGCCCGTTTCATATAAGAGAGTTGATCGGGCGTCAGTCCTGCCACTACGTTTCCTAGCGTCCTTTGCTTCATACGACGAACTCAAGCATCCGTTTCTTTGACGCCAAAATAAGAACTTCGTGCAACACACGTACTGAGGTAAGAGCACTTTTAAATAATCGTTCATTAAAACAAGTTTATATATTTTTAGGTGTATTATATTAGTAACAATTAATATTTTAAACTTATATTTTATTTATTTTTACTAACTGAAGTTAATTTGTAAAAACTAAAATGTATTAAAGCTATTTTTATAAAAGTAGGTATAATCTAACATCGAAAAAAAATATACCCATATTTTTAAAATGCACTTAAAGACAATATAAGAACATATATTATGTAGATAAGAAGAAACATTTTTGACGGTCACAAATTACTAAAACAATGTTTTTATTGATGTGGCCCTGTGGCTAAATAGTTTCATCATAATGGAAATTGATAAAAACAAAGGGAAAGGATAAATAATCTAATACGTGTAAATGTAATTAAGAAACCCCATTTAGGGAAAAAGGATGCATGTGGAAAGAATCCAATGCACAAAGGTGACAACTTTCTTTCTTCTATAAAATACATTCTAGCAATTTGACCAATTTTGACTATTTATACTATAGAGGATAGAAGAAAGAAATAAGATGTCACCTTTGTGGATCGGATTCTTCCCAAATTTTGTCTCTTTTCTTAGTTAAATTTACACGTATTAATTAATTTTTCTCTTCTATTTAAAACAATTTTTATATACTCATAATTTAGGTCGTGCTATCTGCAGCTTTAAATTTTGATGTATAATATCAATACCTATAAAATAGTACTAACAATGTAGTAAAAATTTTATCAATGCTGACTGAAAAAAAATTATGTTTATATTTTCTAAAAATGTCCTTCCTAACTTAAGAGAAATAATATCAGATTAATGTTTGAACCAATATCCTATAAAATTAAAAGGTAATATACCCACGTTTGCCTGGGGGCGGGGAGGTAATTGGGAAGCCATTTATAAAAATAAACTGAGTACACCCACCAGGGATGCAAACACCAACCTCCTCTTAACTATAAAACCGCTTCAATATGAGAGGAACGCTTTAGTCCATTTGACCACCGATATGAACAAGCCCTTTAGTACTTTAATTTTATCTAAGACCAAGTACGAATACACTAGAACTCATTTTATAGAAAGAATAAAATTAACAATTTGAATATTCGTGTCGCTAGTTATTTTTGACTAAGATAAAGCGAACGTTTTCCATCCTCTAATGTAAAAAGAATATTTTTAGTATTAGGGTTCCACCTTTTCTGGTTTGCATATTATCAATTTAAACTGAAAAGAAGGATTAATGTTTACATGAATATTTTACATATAAATACATATTAAATATGAAATTAGATTATTCTAATATTATTCCTTTCGTCTACTATACTAAAATAAACTTTTTTAAAAATGTAATACGCTATCACCAAGTTAAAAGTTGAGGATTTCTTTGAAAGTTTAAAATTATCAATATGCAGCTTACATAATAACTTGAATCTAGGGGAAAAACCCCGCAATACTCCGTCTTTCAGACGTCAATTCAGCTTGAAACATAAAAATAATATTCAATTAGTATCAGAATTTTAAATTTTACACTTTCCATTCATTCTTAAAAAAAAGTATAAGGGTAGAATGCAAGACAATATTCAAATAAATATACAAAATACTTTGGTGCACTGCATCTTACTACCAGTTCGGGCTATCCACATTTTATCTAATTACACTAATTAGACAGAAAGGAAGACGGTAGAAGTTAGAGGTATACAAAATTTAGACGAAGGGTAAGTGAGAACATAATTAGGAAAAGCCACCCTCAGAATATCAAACAGGATTCAAATTCTGATCTCCCCGTTATCGGCAATCCAACCCTTTTCGAGAGTGACGCCTCAGACCGTTAGACCACTTAAGTTGCAGATTTTCTATTAACACATATATTTGTTCAAAATAAATCTAAGAGTGCTTCACTACAAACAAAGAGTTCAACTTTCTTCACATGGTGATATCAACAGTTGTTGAATATCTGTAATGGTTGTCCTGGAATTAAAGATAACTTTTAATCTTCATTTAAAAAAGTTTTTCATCTAATGCAGCTATGCTCATGACAGATATTCAACTGTTCACATCACCGTGTGGATAAAATTAAGCGTGATGTTTCAACAGGAACATTTTAAAATTTATCTTAGCCAAAAATCTTTACTATAAAATTAAAAAAAATTGGCCTTTTCTCGCGTCCCCTACATCGCTACCTTAAAGTAATCAACTAAGTAAACTGTTTGTTGAATGAAGGAGGCTAGGAGACAAGGATGAAGAGGTTATAGAAAGTGTTCTCTCTGAAGAGCTGGTATAACACAAAGCACTCAACGAAAGACTGTATCAAGTAAATTTAATTTAAAAATGTACTATACACATTTAAAAATACTTCTTTATTTAACTTCTTTCTCTGATAGAAGGAGGATGTTTCTCTCTGGAATATTATCAAGGTCAGCACCAAGTAAATAGCTGCTCCCCAGATATAAATCGAAATGAACGGTTGTAGAGAAAACGTAATACAAAATTGAATTGACTTATTTTTTTAGTCACTTTGTTGTCAAAAGTTTACTAAAAATTGTATATTATTATTTGTAACTGCTTTAAGTGTTTTTAATAGGCTAGTTCTAATTTTGAATCACGTTCTTATTTATTTTTCAAATATTAATTCAAAATATATTTATTTCAAAGACTTTTCAGCTTTAATAAAGGATTGACCTTTATGTACATAATTGAGTTTTAGTATTTATATATATTTTTGTACCTCAAACATGACTTGATTGTGTACTCAGGATATTTCTAAGAAACTCACTCAAGATTGACTTGAATAAAACAATATTAAGCTTGCCAACCCCTAATATATACTGTAGATTTCATGTATTATTATTATTATTATTATTATAGGTGTTCTGTCTTACGACAGGTCTATTCATTTTTGTCAGTAAACTTAGACTATCAATGCAGCCTGTACTCAACCTAATCCTTTATCTCCCAGAAGGTTCTTCTTTCCTTCAATTCATCTAATATTAGAAGCCTCCTTCTTTCTAAGCATATCTTTACCTCAATCTCACCTTCTATGACGTCTTACAGAAGACACTTCATCCTAAGGATGTGTCCAATCCAGGTTTCCTTGTACCAAAGAATAAAATCCAAAATAGTTCTCTTCACACCCACTCCTATTAGGACTTCATTGGTCCCCTTGTCTGTCCACCTTTTCTGCTCAAGTCTTCTCCAGCATCACGCGTCCAAATGTAGCATTTCATCAGTTTCTTACACATTTCCAAATTCAACTATAGAATATATACCCTGACTACAATAAGTATATGGGTAGGTGTAAGCTTAATCTAAGTAGAAGGGACGAGGAGAGAAACTTAGAAGATATACATACAATAGCGTGGAGAGAGGCTTTGAAAACAACGGTGATATATGATTAGAAAGCCCGGCCTTAATACATCAAATCAGGTCTTTGACCCAGAACTTCCCATCCATAGCATCTGAGTGCAAAGAGAGCCTTACGTCGTTAGCTACAAGTCTACTGTTGTAGTTGAAATATTATACTTGTATCATTACGTACCACAGTCATATATATATGTATAAAACTATAATTGTTGCTTCAAATACTCTTTCTTAATCAAATTTAAATAAAACCACAATGCAAAACCTAGAATTGAGAAAGGACTCCATAATAAATCTAGTTTTATAATCATCAGACTGTATTAATTGGGAAGCATAATTTAATATTTACTTAACAAACTTTTTTTCATTTGTAAACATCTAGTGTGACCAAAGTTTATAATTCAAATGTTTTTTTTAAAAAAAGAAGTGAATAGCCAGCCAATTTCATCGCTTCACACTGCTAAGGAAAAAACTTCACTCTACTCAAAGTTGTTTGTGCTGAAGTTTACTAGAGATTTCTTATTTTCGCGATAGTTTTTTTGTTAGTCAATGGGGAATCTTATCAGACAGTTTTTTTTCTTCATCATCTCTTTGCTGTAGTTCCATCAAACTATCTAAGAAAACTAGATCACTTCCATAACGTTTTGAATGTATTTTTTATTACATAACATTTGAACGGAAAATGTAACTTTCATTTTACAATTGACAGAAATATTTGGTGGTATTTATTTAAAGTGGGAACATACATGAATTAGCTACTAGTGTTTTGGTGAGAGTAAACATTAAAATTAATATTACGATAAAGAAAAAACGAACAAATCTGTGCTCTGTTTACTGTGCTAGCCTATTAAACATGTTGACATAGTCTATTTTAGGTACTTTATGGTTCACCAAACATATTGGATTATCTTTTTGGTTTTTATCATGATTTAAGATCATTTATTAGGTAAAGCCTATAGATTAGGATAACTTTAGATACTTGTGAGAATTATTGCATAAAATCAGGAGAAGTGCCCTTTAAACACATTCACAACAACCAATCAAATAGCAATTTTTAATAACACCTCGTCTCACTACGCGTTAGGGTTATACGCCTATGTACTAATTACACTAATGGTCTAGGAATTGGAAAGGTTTAATTTAGAGTAAGTACACCCGCATTTGCGTGGAGTGAGAGTGGAAACCCGTTTAGGAAAACCACCCTCAGTGCACCCAACCAGGGTTAAACCCTGATCTCTTCAGCAGTCTAGACCAACACGAGAGCAGTGCGTTAGGCCACGCGGCCACCGTAGTGGGTATTATTTTAATTATTGAATTTATTTTTTCATGCATTATAGTGTGTATTGTCTGTCTGTGTTTGTTATTTGTTTGTTAGATAATAACTTTGAACCATTTGTTTTAAATTAATAGTTTTACCTGATATCTAAATAAGAACCCGTGTTTAAATTGTACGGTCGAGATATCACACACCCTCACGTTTGTTAACATAAGTGTCTATTTCTACCTTTTTAATGTCAGCGTCAGTCTATTAGAAACAACATAAATTAATACTAGGGATTTAAAAATAAATAGACCCAAGGCTTTTTTTTCTAAGCACTGCGTCTTACTAACCATTCAGACTGTACACTTATGTGCTAATCACGCTAATAATTGTAGGGATTAGGAAGTTTGTATTTAGAGGAAGTGTGCCCAAATTTGAGAGTAGTAAGAGTGGGAAATAATTTTGGTAAAATCACTCATATTACACCCGAACGGCGGGTGACCTGGTGGTCTAGGGGTAAGGTGTCGGACTTCTGTGCTGGGGTCCGGGGTTCAATCCTCGGTCCCGGCACAGATTTATCTGATTGCCAAACACTTCCTTCACCTCTGACAAGACGTGTATTAATCACATCTTGTGAATGTGGGGAATGCCAGGTCTCCACCGTGGTTTAGATTCCACGTTAAACTGTAGATCCTCCATTTCATCTCACAATCACCCTACCATTACACATTAGCGTAGGTGCGTACAACCCGAATGGGTAGTAAGACGCGGTGCTAATAATAATAATAATAATAATAATAATAATAATAATACACCCGACCAAGATTTGAACCCCGATCTACCCGCCATCGGCAGGCTAGTTTACTGAGCGGCCAACTAGGTGGGCTCAAGGCTATTAATTTATCAGTTAGTAAGCGGAAAATAGTTCAAATCCTAACCTAAGTTCTAAATTTTCCGCTCTACTATCTAACGAAATTGGAAACTCAGGTAATTAGGTAGGCACTCTTCAACGGTGCTAAGAAGACTTCATTTTCTTTCTCTGACAATAGATTATCGTAGTTTAAAATACAGTAGCCCCATGGCTTCTTTGGTGCTGACTGACAACTCATATACGACTTCTGACAGTCAACATTTAGGTATATACATAAGTTTTGACCGTCAGAAGTGACAGCTGTTAAACACATGTTTTTGCAGATCATATGGCTCGGCGTAGGAATACATAATTTGGTCTGGAAACTTTTCAAAGCCGTCAGCTGTCAGTCAGCACCAAAAAAGTCATGGGGCTACTGAAGATTGTAGGTTCATATAAAAGTATTCGTCCAAGTTTCAAGCCTATATTTTTACATCATAATATATTTTTCGCATTCCTTCTTCCTAACCATTATCACGATTAAAGTAGTAATGAGAAAGGTATGACGTAGAGGAAATGTACAAGCATTTATGTGGAGGGAAAATGGTCAAACAATTTGGTAAAAAAACACCTTCACTATAAACAACCGGGATTCTAATCCCTAACTTCCCGTTGTCGGAAATGCAGTCAAATTCGAGAGTGACGCATTAAACTACGTGACTACTAATGTCGGTGACATAACAATAGTTTGTTGGGGGGGTTTTTTGTTGCAAAAAGTCATACAAATTTAAAAGTTTTTGGAACATAACATATGTTTTAATTATTTTAGGTGAATTTAAGTACACACTAATAAATTTAGTTCAATTATGAAAATATTTGTAGCCATAAACTTAGTTGCGTCAAAATAAATCATTTTGTTTGGTCATGTTTATTTAAGGTTCATTTACCAAAAAAAAAAGGTCTTATATTAAGAAGTTTTTCCTACACGTAACATATAGTCTGTCTTAAATAATCTTAGAAAATATTAAATTATTAAAATAATATTTTCATACATTTCCACCGTGCAGATGATGTAGCTTATACTTGATGTAAATTATAAACTATCACTGGTAGTCTACTAATATATTGATTAAATATATCGCAGAAATACGGAGAAAACAACATGTTTGATTTTAAAATATATTTTCTATTTTATTTTTTTACGAGCTTAGTTTAAGTTTTAAATTCTGAAAATTGGAAAATTACATCTGGACGCGGGAATTGAATCCGGGACCTTTGGCTTAATACACAAATGCAATAGCCACTGAGCTATCCAGGAATCGTCCCGTACCCAGGGTCATTCATCACTCCTATTTTAAGGCAAAGTCCATGATGGACGTGCGGAAATCACTGGCTACATTTTTTGCTGCCACTTGTACAATTATTATAATTTTAAGGGATTGCATATTTAAGAAACTCGGGTTCGATTCCCGTGTCCAGTTGTCATTTTTCAATTTTCAGAATATGATATATAGATAGAGAATTACTCACTAAAAAGCATAATAATAGCTTCGGCCATTTGATTCTTAAAGTTATAAAATAAGAAGACTCTCTTAGTAAATAAAAAAATATGAGAAAATACTAGTTATAATAATAGTATATCAACTTTATGATGCAGCCTTAGATAACAATTGTCAGTATATTTAATAATTAATCCTTGTTAGTAAAACTTTTCTGAAACAAATTATTGTATCTATCAATATTGGTATTAGCTTTTTTTTATTTGCAAGTTTGTAAAAATATTTTTATAAAATAATAATATTGTTTTAAAATTGCGGTTTTAAAAACAACAACTTAGAACTTAAAAAACTCTAGTAAGTTTTCCTCTTTCCTATCCCCATAAATTAAAACCAATTCAATCAATATAGCTTTGTTTGTAACATTATAATTAGGTGTAATTTTACTTTAATAATAATAGATGAGGTTGAGAGTTCAGATGCTGATTAAAAATAACTGTCTTGAGTCAGATTAATATATAAAGATTCAATTTTCATTGATGTGGAAGCATTAGGGTTATGAGAAACTTTAATTTCCGTTGAACTTAATGAGCACAGTACCAAACGCTAAAACCGCTGCCCCCATTATCTTACAGCACCTGAAGTGGTGGCCTCGAGGTCTGATTCAGGATGCACACTTCTTAGTTCAGTTTTATATTCTTACTTCAAATTCAATTAAATTCCATAATCTTCATATAGTTCAGTTCCATAGTCTAACATATAGTTCAGTTCCATAGTCTAACATATAGTTCAGTTCCATAGTCTAACATATAGTTCAAATCTTACATATAGCTCAGTTCCATGGTATTACATATAGTTCAGTCCCATAATCTTACATATAGCTCAGTTCTATGGTCTTACATATAGTTCAGTCCCATAATCTTACATATAGCTCAGTTCCATGGTATTACATATAGTTCAGTCCCATAATCTTACATATAGCTCAGTTCCATGGTATTACATATAGTTTAGTTCCATAGACTTACATATAGTTCAGTTCCATAGTCTAACATATAGTTCAGTTCCATAGACTTACATATAGTTCATTTCCATAATCTTACATATAGTTCATTTCCATAATCTTACATATAGTTCAGTCCCAAAGTTTTACCTACATTTTATTTCAGCTATACACCTTTACATCTAGTTCAATTTAGTACTCTATGAATCTAACGCCTTGGACCATTCGGCCACCACTTTAAGGATCAAAAGTCACAACTATGGTTTGGAAACTCATTATACTAATACTATCTCTTCAATACATATCTCGGTATAAGTTATATATGTATTCAGGAACACGTCAAACACTGATTAGTAATTTAAATAAAAAATAAATTATAAAATTAAAACAAATAACATTCTCTAGTCTTCTCAATCCACACTTTTTATGTTTGTGTTTGTTTTAGTGAATTCTAATCTTATTTCTTATTTAATTTATCACTAATATCTTCCAGCCTCTTCGTTTTGCAACGTCAAACTTAGAACATTAAGTTGATTCCTTGCCACATTCCTGACGGCAAAACAACGGACAAAGTTCGATGCTTGTCACACACAACAACGACAACAACAAAAAATTAATTTTCAAAGCAGACTTGTTATAAAGTCTGTTCATGACGGTTCAATTTATCATCCATTTTCTTACTGATTCACTGGAAAGTCTGGCTTTAATTAATCGTCTTTTAAGTTATTTCTTTGTTTAATAATTCTTGTTACTCGTCGTTAACCGAGCTTTAATATTCAGGGTTGGAGGTAAATGTTGGTTCCAATTATATTCACACTTAGTGAAAAGTACAATCACTCACCAATCTAGATGGTTCCTGTTCAATTCATGGATTTAACTCGCACAGGTGGGCGCGCAGACCAAATGTCACGCTAATATAGTCTGGTTTTCCGGTGAATGGCAGGTTCGCGTTAAAAACCAGTATGGGTGTATTGAAGGTGAATATTATTAAATGTTTTATAACCCTCACTCCGCAAAAATTCTGATACATTTCCTTTTAAATTTTGTCTTCCTCGTCAGACTAGACTGCCGATGAAGGAGAGATCAAGGTTCAAATTTCGGTTGGGTGTACTGAGGGTGGTTTTACCAGAATGGTTTTTCACTCATTCTCCGAACAAATGTGGGAACCATTTTCTAAATATAGCCTTCCTAATCCCTAAAACTGTTAGCATAATTAGTACATAAGCGTATAACCCGAATTAGTAGTAAAACATGGGGCTAATAATAGCAATAATAATAATTTTAATAATACTCATAGCACACTAAACAAAGAAAACCATCAGTTTTTTTTAAGGATTGATTTTATAATTTAAAACAATGAGTAATAAGATTATGTTAAAGGTTTAATGTTTAAAACTCTTATAATTGGGTTATTTAAAAAAAAAGTTGTTCGTGGATTTCCCTAGATTAATTTTACCCCCCAATTATTTTATTTTAGCTTTTTTTCGATCTTATGACAAACTACCGTGGCACACCTGTTGATCTTTTCACGGCACACCAGTGTGACATGGCCACAGATACTGAATTTAATGGAAGTATACCAGCATTCTCGTTGAGGAAGCACCTGAAACCATTTAGGATAAACCAACCTCAGTGCACCCGTCCGGGATTAGAGCCCCGTTCTCCCAGTCACCGGCAATCCAGACTAGAACTTTTAGTTCACAGGCGCGCCGATGTGCATCTGTGCATGTGACATCAGACGTACTAACCTAGACTGCATTAGTTCGTAGGTTGTGTGCTGAACTCAATTAAATTCAATGCCAGCCGGTTACTAGTCGTAATCTACTACTCCACACGTTATGTGCTGAAGATTGATGAGTTGCCTACCCACCAGGGGCATAATTTGACATGTCGTAGCGACACCGTTTAGCCTCGTCAACCCCAAGTATGTTATTTATTTTGGGGTATTTGACGTGTACTTTCTGAACCAACTGACTATACATCAGCACACTAGAATTTCTTTGAGCGAGTTAAAGGGACTAACAATTTTAACGGGAAAGGTATTATCACATACCTTACAGAGTTCATTTACATACCGACAGCTTTACTTACCCTCCGAAGAAAGTTATGCTACAGATTGTTATCTGTTGACCCCGGTTGGGTTTGATCCCACGAACATTGGGTCATGGGGGGAGCACTTTACCCCAAAACCATTAATGTTGACGACCCCAGGTTTATTACGTGGAAATAATTGTCCC
>CABEEJ010001979.1:6912-40752 GCA_901482245.1 Timema douglasi
AAAAGAACTTCGGGCCTTGGTTATTTTAAAATGTCAAACCCTAGGATTGAGAAAAAAAAAAAAAAAAAACCAACTATTAGCCGTTTTTGGGATTCGCGCCCAGCATAAATATGTTATGGGGATGTACGCTGGAGACAAACAATTCCAGTGTTCTAGATGACAATGACATGGGTCTTGTAAACTCGTAAATAAAACCGATACAAATATTATAAGGAAAAATCACTGTTGGATAAATCTGAAAATTATCATAAATTATTATTATTAGCACCGCGTCTTACTACCCGTTCGGGTTATACGCACTTACGCTAATGTGTAATGGTAGGGTGATAATGAGATGAAATGGAGGACCTACAGTTTAACGTGGAATCCGAACCACGGTGGAGGCCTGGCATTCCCCACATTCACAAGTTGTCTTGTCAGAGGTAAAGGAAGCGTTTGGTAATCAGATAAATCTTTGCCGGGACCTAGGATTAAACCCCGGCCGCCAGCATTGAAGTCTGACACCTTACCCCTAGACCGCCAGGTCACCCTTAAATTATCATAAAGTTTTAATAAAAATTGCTATACATAATAAATATCATCATCCCGCTGATCATGTGACGTCTAAAGTCGGTGTTAACCATCACCAATATTTGAAACTGTGCATCTAATGGGTAGATAACTCTTTGTACACGACTGCATTGTTGGTGGACTACCGTCGAGGAGTTCACGCGCTTTTAAAATAGGTTCCAGTTGTGATTGCGACCATTTTAAAAGCACTTATTACTCCTAAATATAGTTAATAAGGGTATAATGTGAAATTATAAGGGATGCGAGATAAGGGCAATATTTTTGATATTTTTTTTATCTTAAAACATTCTTTGAACAAAATAAAAAAATATATTGTTACATTAGAAATTTAAAGTTTAATTTTCTTCACATGGTAATATCAACAGTTGTTGAATATCTGTCAAAAGTGTCCTGGAATTCAATTACAACTTTTTCCCTCCATTTAAAAAGTTTCTCATCTAATGCTGCTATGCTCTTGACAGATATTCAACAACTGTTGATATCACCTTGTCGGTGACCTGGCGGTCTAGGGGTAAGGTGTCTGACTTCTCTGCTGGCGGCCGGGGTTCAATTCTCGGTCACGACAAAGATTTATCTGATTACCAAACCCTTCCTTCACCTCTGACAAGACGCATATTAATCACAACTTGTGAATGTGGGTAATGCCAGGCCTCTGCCGTGGTTCGGATTCCACGTTAAACTGTAGGCCCTCCATTTCATCTCACAATCACCCTACCATTACACATTAGCGTAAGCGCGTATAGCCCGAACTGGTAGTAAGACGTGGTGCTAATAATAATAATAATAATTCTATGAAAAGTTTCTTTTTATGAAAATTGGTCTCTAGAAATGTATTTGCTTGAGGTCAACATTTAGGAACTCTTCATTTGTTGTCTGCATTGCACATTATACAATACAAATTATATTCTAATTGGAGTGTCCAAACATAGCTATTATGAAATATTTAAAATATTTTTTACAATACATATACTTTAAAAAAAAACATAGATATGATACAGTGTTGTGACCTTCATTAAGAATGGAAGATATATTTGATAAGTATTTTCCTCAAATCTATTGAAATAATATTTCCGAAAAGTGTACCACATATTGATATAGCCAAGGGACGTCATTAATATTACTAACATTAGTAGAGATAAGGTTCCCGGGTTAGATTCCAGGCTATGTTATAAAAATTTATCACTGGTGAAATGTGTTTTTCCTCCTATCATAGTGATGAATTAATGGTTGGAGTTCTGGGTGTTGTGTCTGGTCTAGATTTAAGCTAGTGTATAAGTTGGTTCAAAAAGTGCAAAATAAATAATGATAGTAAAAACCTCCGCTTCGGCGTCCGAATGCTCTAAGGCGTAATTCTCACAACATACTTTACTGTTGATGACAGAGATATCGGGGATCGAACCATGGTCCGGTGTATTTGAGGGTTCTACCACCCCCATATAAATGGTTTACCACCCTTACTCCACTCAAATTTGGGGAAGGGGGTGGGGGTACAGTTTTTTTAGCAGCTTGTCTTACTACCCTTTCGGGTTATACGCTTATGTACTAACTTACACTAATGGTTTTTAGGGGTTAGGACGGTTATACTTATGGGGAATGTACCGGCATTTGCGTGGAAGGCAAGTAGAAAACCACTAACGAAAAACCACCCTCAGTACTCCCGACCGAGATTCGAACCTCGATCTCCCCGTCATAGACAGTCTAGTCTACTGCGAGAGTAGTGTCTTAGACCATGTGACCACCGAAGTGGGTTAAGCTGTCCTCCCTATAAAATTCAGCCTTGCTCATCCCTAACACATTATCTTGATTAGTAACACACAGGTCCGGTGACCTGGTGGTCTAGGGGTAAGGTGTCGGACTTCTGTACTGGGGGTCCAGGGTTCAATCCTCGGTCCCGGCATAGATTTATCTGATTACCAAACCCTTCCTTCACCTCTGACAAGATGTGTATTAATCACAACTTGTGAATGTGAGGAATGCCAGGCCTCAACCGTGGTTCGGATCCCATGTTAAACTGTAGGTCCTCCATTTCGTCTCACAATCACCCTACCATTACACATTAGCGTAAATGCGTATAACCCGAACGGGTAGTAAGACGCTGTGACAAAAGAAAACAAGGATAATGTCCGGAATCGAGTGAGGCGTTCATCGATCTGAGACCCAGTCAAGACGGAGGAAGATCCGTGTGAACGTGCGTGACCTAGGGTCACCCAGTGGTAGGCGGAGGAAAAGATGGTGCGATGAACCATGTCCGGGTGTTGATGAGGCTGCAGTAATTAGCTGTGCATTCAGCAGGCGAGGGGAGGGGCACGCGCCGACATAACCTCCGAGCGCTCGGCAGGCTACTGCCTGCATCTCGCGGGAACGAACACGAACCTACGCCCGTTAACGTAATTTTACAGGCATTACAGGCGTATGACATTAAGGACGAAGGGGATACACAAAACAAAAGTCGTGTTGAGCTCGACTGCTGAGGACGGGGAGATCGAGGTTCGAATCTCGGTCGGGTGAACTGGGGGTGGTTTTTCCTAAATGATTTTCCACTCTTCCTCCACGCAAATGCGGGGTTCACTTCCTCCAATTCAACCTTCCCAATTCCTAATCCATTAGCGTAATTAGTACTTAAAGCGTATAACCCGAATGGGTAGTAAGACGCGGTGCTAAATAAAATAATTAAAAAAAGTTTCATATTATAGATATGTGTCCCATTTGACCGTGTTTCCGAGCTACAGTCAAGTGATTCCATTAAACTATTTGTATATTATACTATTATTATTAGCACCACGTCTTACTACCCGTTCGGGTTATACGCACTTACACTAATGTGTAATGAAAGGGTGATTGTTAGATGAGATGGAGGACCTACAGTTTAAAGTGGAATCCGAACTACGGTGGAGGCCTGGCATTCCCCACATTCACAAGTTGTAATTAATACACATCTTGTCAGAGGTGTAGGAAGGGTTTGTTAATCAGATAAATCTGTGTCGGGACCGAGGATTGAACCATGAACCCCCAGCACAGAAGTCTGACACCTTACCCCTAGACCACCAGGTCACCTATATTATACTCGATATCACCCGCCTCGGTGGCGTAGTTGGCTAACGCGCTAGTCGTGTTGAGCTCGACTGCTGAGGACGGGGAGATCGAGGTTCGAATCATCGGTCGGGTGAACTGGGGGTGGTTTTTCCTAAATGGTTTTCCACTTTCTCTCCACGCAAATGCCGGTTCCCTTCCTACAATTCAACCTTCCCAATTCCTAATCCATTAGGGTAATTAATACTTAAAGCGTATAACCTGAACGGGTAGTAAGACGTGGTGCTAATTATTATTATTATTATCTCATTTGATTTATGCATAAAAAAGTCACACATTCACTGGTTAACGTAAAAAAAAAAGTATGTATGTTACAGTCGGAACACGAAATTCGTATAAACTCGATTTCACTAGGCAACGCTAGTTTCGGTAAAGTCAGTTTCAACTAGTTTCTAGAGCCAACAAGATGCAGTCAACCATTTCTATTATATACAGTACTAAAAATACTGTATTATTATTATTAGCACCGCGTCTTACTACCCGTTCGGTTTATACACACTTACGCTAATATGTAATGGTAGGATGATTGTGAGATGAAATGGAGAACCTAAAGTTTAATGTGGGATCCGAACCACGGTGGAGGCCTGGCATTCCCCAAATTCACAAGATGTCTTGTCAGAGGTGAAGGAAGGGTTTGGTAATCAGAATAAATCTGTGCTGAGACTGAGGATTGAACCCCGGACTCCAACATAGAAGTCTGACACCTTAACCCTAGACCGCCAGGTCACCAGAAATACTATAGTCAATACTAGTAGGGACTATTTAAAATCCGTATTGGCTGAAGTCTCTGACCATTAAAACAACATGTTAGTTAAAACTAGTTGTCTCTAGGGACAAATAATAGTAATAATAATACTTTATTATTATTATTATTTAGCACCGCGTCTTACTACCCGTTCAGGTTATACGCTTTAAGTACTAATTACGCTAATGGATTAGGAATATGGGAAGGTTGAATTTGAGGAAGTGAACCCGCATTTGCGTGGAGGGAAAGCGGGAAAACCACCCCAATTCACCCAACCGAGATTCGAACCTCGATATCCCCATCCTCTGCAGTCGAGCTCAACACGACTAGCGCGTTAGCCAGCTACGCCACCGAGGTCGGTAATAATAATAATAACAACAATGGCGATTCGCGAAAAACAACTTATTATTTAAAGCATCAATTACACGTTTTATTTCATTTATTTAAACAAAGCATGCTGCCATGGCATTTGGAAATGCAAAGCTGTTTCTATTTACTGCACAAGCATTGCTTCAAATTACACTTCTTCGTGCATGAACAGCGTACAAATCCTTGTGCTTTTCCGATAGCTTCTTTTCTAGCTGCAACCCTCAGATACATTTTGATATCTACGACCTGTTCGCTAGTAAAGAGCACTTGAGAAAAACCGTCAAATTCTGATCTGAAAGAAATATGAATTGTTTCACGATTTAGGAAACGGTTTATGTTTTCTGAACTTTTGAGTTATTTCGACTTTTGTTTTTTGAAATACTTCCACAGACCCCTTGAGAATCTACTGTCACAAAATACTCCTGGACCTTTTTGGGCAAGTGGCGTTCTTCCTGAAAATTTCAGCTCCTCTGAGGTTCGACATTTTTTTTTTGAAAGACCCGTTTTGGGGTCCCCCCATCGGCATTTTCTATTCCCAAGTATTTCTGCCCCACTATTTGCTAGGGGTTATCTGCTTGCAAATTTTCAGCTTTCTAGGTCATCTGGCCCTTGAGAAATGTCCTACTTTTTTTGGAGGGGAGGGGGGGCTCCCAGATACATTTTTGACCACCACGTATTGTACATCTGAAAATGTTTAACTTCCTAATCTGTGCCCCCCCCCAAATACATTTTTGACAACCATATAGTCCTATAGTCTTTTGAGTTTGGAGACACTTGCCTGCAAAATTTAAGCTTCCTAGGTTTTCTAGGTTTCAAGATTTTTTTCGGCTGGACAGAGGAACTGGTAATTATCATAATGGAGATACCTAAAGTATAATTTTGGTAGGAAGAATATTATAAGATAGTTACTAAAACTACTAAAACAATTTTAATATATTGATACATCAAGTCATGTTATCTGTAGCTGTCACTTTTTATAGATATTATAACAACCTAAGGAATACCACAAAATATAGCACCATTTTATCAATGTGTTTGTAATTTCTAAAAAGACCTTCCTATGGAAATTGGACTGTATCTATGCTCCCCCCTCCCATTTCTTCACAGACCCGTGTATAAACATGATGAAATGACTCTTAGTCAGCAGTTTGAAAATATTTGGCGCGCCAAGGTTTCTATGTCTACACTATTTATCAAATAAACACTCGCGAACATGAGTACATGACTGCTCAAACAGCGGTATAAGGGGGAAGTCTAAGGGGGCAGTTTCCCTCATAATCCCTCTACTCAAGGGGAAAAGGGGGGGCAACTGCCAGTCTTGACGGATCCCCTAATAATGTAAATATTATTATTAGCACCACGTCTTACTACCCGTTAGGGTTATACGCACTTACGCTAATGTGTAATGGTAGGGTGATTGTGAGATGAAATGGAGGACCTACAGCTTAACGTGGGATCCGAACCACGGTGGAGGCCTGAAATTCCACACATACACAAGATGTCTTGTTAGAGGTGAAGGAAGGGTTTGGTAATCAGATAAATCTGTGCCGGGACCGAGGATTGAACCCCGGACCTCCAGCACAGAAGTCCGACACCTTACCCCCTAGACCACCAGGTCACCCATAATGTAAATAAAAGACAACTTTTATATTTTACTATACCAATTTTATTTATCTGGTTTTTTTTTAAAAGGTCGTTAACATAGTTAAAATACGCTTCGGTGGCCACGTTGTCTAAGGCGTCACTCTCACAACAGACTAAATTGCTGAATACGGGGCGATAAAGATGCAATCCCAGTCGGGTGTACTGAGGGTGGTTTTCCTAAATTATTTTCCACTCTCCCTCCACGCAAATATGGGTATACACTTCCTCTAAATTCAACCTTCCTAATCCCTAACCCATTAGTCTAATTAGTACATATACTTATGACCCAAACTGGTTGTAGTGGTAGTATGCGCTAAGCCAAAGGTTCTGGGTTCAATCCTGCGTTTTGGGTGTCATTTTTCAATCCATTCAAATATTGTAAAGAAATGAAAAATGTATCCTTTTAACTGACGGAAACTATCGTTATTTATTCATGTACCCTTCGCTTCGGTTCCACTATGGTATAGTTTATAAGAGTGGGTCATAGTATAGCACGTCAAAGTAAGCTTGCTACCTTTCAGGTTAAGCTGAGTGTACACAGTTTAAATATTACGTGGATAAAAATGTATAAGACACAGACATTAAATTAATTATTCTGTACGAGTGTATTAAAGCAGCGATTTTTAACCGGGGGGCCGCAAGAGTTTTTTAGGGGGGGGAGAAAAATAATTTGAAATGTTATTTGCTTATGACTGAAGTCAATTATATTAAATTTTACGTTTTGGAAGAAAGAATTCTATGTTCGTAAGCATGTAAGTAGACTCTCGATTTTCCGTGGTAATAGAGGGGAGGCACGGATAATACAAATCACAGATGATACAGATGATCCGCATCTGTTTACCATCGCCATTCAAAATTTGCTGTCCTTTGTTTCTACTAACTTATGTGAAAAAGGGATTTTCCACAATGGTAAGTAAACTTATTAAAACGAAGCATCGAAATCGACTACGAATCGAATGTGAATATCAGTAATAAAATTGAAACCAAAATAGATCGATTAGTGGAACGTGTTCAACAGCAGAGGTCTTCTTTCTTTCTTTCTTATGTAATTTATTATTCATTTTACAATCATTAGTTATACATTGGGGAACAACAAAACAAAATAATACAAAAAAATTTCTCCAACCCGTCTGGGTTCACGAAAATTAATTATGTTTGATAATAAAAAATGTTTTTTCTGTTTCTGTATCCCCAAATAAGGTGCACTATCAACATATACGTAGAGAATTAAAATTATAAAAATGATCCATCATCATTCAGTGTGCATCTAGTCTAAAAAGCATTCAAGTCGATTTTGAACCCTTTGGGAGGTTAATTGGAGAGGGAAAGAAGTCAGGCCATTTAATATTTTTGCTAACATCTTTTTTTTCTTTTCTAAAATCAACATTGCGTATTTAATATTTTAATTGTTTTAAAAATATCTTCTCACATACGTAGGGTACAGGGTAAAAGGAAGTAAAGTCCAAGTTTTACTCGAATTTATCTTGTACTGCCATCTGTTAGACAATCACAAGACCTTTTTAATGCACTCTAGATTATGGCTAAAAGAGGTATCTGTCTTGTTTAAATCAATTTGTTTTAGCAATATTTACCGGGGTCTTTATGGGGTTTGAAATATAAATATTTTTTTTTTTGTCTTGTAAAATGTGTGTAATGTGACCCCCCGCCCCCTCCCCCCTTCCCTTAATTCTTTATGAGGTTAAACTAATGGATCATTAGCATTGCAATACATATTATACTCTATCATTTCTATGCATGACAGTTAAAATATTATAGAAAGCCCCCAAAAATGTGTATTTTAGAATATTAATTGGATAATTCAGACAGCACAAATGATCCCTCCCCCTCTCCTCTTAAGATTGGTCTAAAATATGACAGCGACGATTTTAATGATCACAGTCATGTCGAAAATTAAACACGATACTTCATTTTTTTAGTTGTTGTTTTAAAGTGCCATTCGTCCAAGTGTCGGTTCAAGGTGTCGTGGGAGAATAGCACATTTGTTCAGTGGGGGCGGAACCTTATTTTTTTAGGGGGGAAGGGTAAGGGAGAGGGGTGCAAACAAAGGTTTTTCAGAGACTTTCCTTCTACCTCACCCCCTCCATGAAAGATGTTTGAAAATTAGATGGTCTCGAAAGCTATTTGGAATGGCTCTACTCTCCCGAAAATTATATTATTTTTATAAACTATTTAGAATAGTCTTCAGTAGAAATGTTTTGAAATTTGGATGCTTCTACAAGCTATTTAGAGTAGTTCTTCTCCCAATTTATGAGATTAGATCATTTTTATAAGCTATTTAGAATAAACTTCCCTAGAAATTCTTTGAAATTTGGAAGTTTCTAGACCCTATTTGCAATAGTCCTCTTTCAGGAATTTTTTGAAAATGAATGCTGCTAGAATCTATTTTGAATTTAAAATAAAAAGAAGAAAAAAACACACACATATATATCAATTTTTATTCTAGAAGCTATTTAAAGTGGTCCTCTCTTGGAAAATTTGGAAATTGGCCCTAGAAGCTATTTAGAGTACTCTTAACCTGATTTTTCCCTGCAGACATATGACTTTAGAATTTATTAGAAGTGGTCTTCTCCGACAAATTTTAAGAATTGAATGCATCTAGAAGTTACTTGAAATTTTATTCAAGGCCATCTTTCACCTTCATATTCGATAATATCAAAGGATTTGAAATATATTTAAAGGAGGAGTGCAAATTTACTTCGAGGAGGGGGGCAATTATTTACAGGGAGCAATATCCCCTTCTTCCCCCAGGTTACGCCACCACTGTATTTTTAAATCGATCATTTAATAAAAATCGAAGAAGATGTAAGTGTGTTGGCATCGATGTTCTCGTGCATTCTTAACGATTACCAAAACATATAAAACTGTCAGAGGCTTTAACATTAAAAAAAATAGTTTAATGAAAGAGTAATTTAGGCACTTCATTTTGCAAGATAAAAAATATTCAAAAGCGTTAGCGATTAGTTTAAACTGCGAGAGTATTTTAAACTAAAAACTTCGCGCGGGAAATGTTTTTACTAACATTGGTTAAACTGTAACAGCAATCATATTTTTAATTGTTTCTCAGAAGATGGCACTTTCAGTACAGGTTTCGATATCATCAAGTTGGTAGTGATTGTGAATTTATTTTGACAATTAGAGCTATGGGATAGTAATTATTGCACTGTTATTAAAAATGGAATAAACTGTATATACTAACTAGATTATCATATCCACTAATGTAATTTAACTTATAAGAAGATCTTTCAGATTAATGTTTTTTATTTAATGCTCATTAATTTAAATGTTTTGCATAGATAGGGTGTTATCTATTTATTTTATTGTAGGTACTCAATGAATATAATTAATTTGATGCTTAAATAAAGAAGAAAAATATTGGTTATTCCAATCCTATAGGCCTGACCATTATATTTGTGTACATATTAAGTTTTTATAAAAATTCCATTGTTCACCGAGTTTATTTAATATGATGAAGCTCTTGATGACTAATTTATGAAGAACCCTCCATGGATACCGAAGTCGGGCCAAAGTCTCCAATTTCTGACATTTCAAGTCTTAAGCCAGATATTAAAATATGTGGTGTGTGTGGTGACCGGGCCTTAGGATATAATTTCAATGCTATTTCATGTGAATCATGCAAGGCATTTTTCAGAAGAAACGCACTGAAATCAAAAGTAAGATTTCTTTTAATTATGAGTTTTTATATTATTATATTAAACACTTTAATTTTTTGGCTAGACCCGAACTCTTTAATTTTTTGGTTAGACCCGAATTCTTGATTATAGTATAGGCCTAGACTACTTGAAACCACGAGGATAGCATGCATCATTCTACTGTGAAAATAATTTGGGGATGAAATCCAACTAAATTTGTACTTCTGCCATTTCACTCATAAAAATGCAGAGAATCCAATGATACTAAATTAAAGATTATAAAAAAAACAACTCACCTACCGGTTCTAAGTAATGTATAGACACATTTCGTTGGGAAGTTTGTAAAATTACAAGACTGAAGCCTTACAAATATTATAATGCCAACTAAGAGAGCAACTTAAGATCTAAAAACACCATAACCATAATAATACAAACACAATACAAATTAGCAAATGAACATTCTTATAAAACGTCCTAGTACAAAGGGATTTGACACTGTGAATGGCTTAACATCTAGCAAACACACAAGGCTCCATAAGAACTTAACCAAATATGTGGTAAAAGATCTGAAGGGATACACTCATGGGAAGTCAAGTATTAAAATAAATTAATAATATTTAGATTAAATAATGTATAATATAAAAAAGCCTATGACTTTAATTACCCTATTTTATTGTAGTCTTAACACTTGGAAGTAATGTCCAACCGAAGGTAATTTTTTTGACCAAAGTCGAAGCCAAACTTTGTTTTCTTTTTCACCTTCGGCCGAAGCCAAAGAAATCGCATATATTGTAAAAAAAAATCCATAATTTTAAGTTTGATGAAATTTCTGTTGCATTTTAAATTTAATATTGTTTTTATTTCAATAACAAGTCACATTTTTTATTGTTGATAAAATAAAGTAAAACACATTTCCGAAATTGTGATACAAAATGATATAAAGCCAAAATAAAAGTATGACAAAAATAGCATTCACTTCTTCCTTTTAAGATTTGGCTTTGAAAAAGTGACTAAATTATTTTTTATTGCCATCCAGTCCCGTACAAAAACTTAATCAGTTATATTTTATGTAAGTTATATAATAATTAATTACTTTAGACATGGTTTGAGGGGAAAGTTCTTAATAAATCTGATAGTAACACTAGACTACAGTAAACACGGACCACGTGTCACCACTACTGACTACTGACTAGTCTACCGACCGGGCGCCTAAATCCAACATGCAGTGACCTGTCAGTTGTCACTTGTCACATGAACTCTCCTGCGCCACACCCACGAGCGTAGATTAGGGAAGGTAAGTTAAATGAACCTTCGGCTTCGGTGAAACCTTCAGTCTAATTTTGGCCAAAGCCGATTATTTTGCCGAAGGTGCAATTTGTGTCCGAAATCGAAGCCGAATGTTTAGTTGGACACTATTTGGCAGTATAACAGCCCTCCTGAGTCTCATATGGCTGTGCTATCTGATATTATAGCTCATGATATCAATCACTCATATGTAGCTAACTATTTTCATACATTCGTCAGAGGCTCAGCCTTATTATATGAGTGAATAATTACCATGAGTGTGGGACGATCTTGGATAGCTCATTGGTAATGCATGGATGCCCTAAACCAAAAGTCCCTTTCTATCATTTCTTTCACTGATAAATTAGAATCTCAATATTCACAAAATAAATTATTTGGCTTTTGTAGTTTAAGAGGACAACACATCCATGGTGGCTACAGACAGGGAAAACAGGAAAATGTCAAGGAATTTAACTAAAAATAAGGAAAAGTCAGGGAATTAAAAAAAAATTATGTCTAAAATATCCCATTAATTTCACAACTTAACACTAAAACTTAAGTTAATAATACCTAAATAAAATAACATTTTAATCTTTAAAATAACTGATAGAATTGTTTATGTTTAATAGATACAAACGTTTTTTTAATATATGATCAATAATAACAAAAGTCATCATCCACCATTAAAACTGGGAAAAAGTAGTCAGGGAAAATTGAAAAATGTTGCTTGGAAAAGTCAGGGAATTTTGTAAAATATGTCTTGTAGCCACCCTGCACATCATAAGGGATCATGGATTAAACCATTCGAAGGCCAGCCACTCTCCCATTAGACTTGAAATGCTTGTTATTTGTTTACTGGGAGATCGGTTGACTCCCAAGACTATATACTATAAATATGGTATTAAATACATAGCCTATGATACCTCATAAATTTAAATAAATTATTGTTTCTAAAGATTTGACATGATTTTATAAACTGCATTTTTACATGTGTGATTGTAAATTGCAATCTTATTTGTACACGGTAATGGTTTATCCTTGGCATTATTTTTTTAGAAAATTGACAAAACACACGATCATGTGATCCCATGGTGAAACTTTCCACAAATGATGTTAAAATATACAAGTTCATGTGTGTTTTTTGTTTGTTTTTTAATTTAGGACTTTGAAAAATTCAAGGTCAAAAACTGTATGATATGACCTTGAACTGAAAAGATGTCAAAAACTAGTGATATTATATATCATATGAAAGTTTATAAAATAAGCTACAAAATGTTTTTTTACTCAACCTTCTATCTCATTTCTAGCCTGAGTAATAATTTATTTTGTAGTTGCATGTCAGCAGAAAATTGCGTTTTCTTTGGGGGGGATTTCAGAGGGCTGTAACTTAAAAACTACTGCAAATAAAAATTCGAAAAACTGCATTTTTGGGTACCTCTGAGGGTAAATTAGGTGAGCCAAATTTGGGGGGAAAAAAAAAATCCAAGAGGGTAAGGTTTTTCCATTGTTTCACTTGACACGGAATGACCCAATAGCATTTAGCCATCCTGATAGAGTATGTTCTAAAATCTACATCCTGTTGGGATTTTTCAAACCTTTGTCAATACTTTTTCAGCAAACATTTGAGCTTAACATAATCTTATTGACAAACACTTTATATACTATTTGTTTCAGGAATTTCGCTGCCCATTTAGTGAGAACTGCCAAATCACAGTGGTTACTAGAAGGTTTTGCCAACGATGCAGACTAGCAAAATGTTTTGCAGTAGGCATGCGCAAGGACTACATCATGTCCGAAGAAGACAAAGTTATGAAGCGTCAACAAATTGAGCTGAACCGCTCGTCAAGAAAACGGCCGACCCCCGGTAATCGAGAGGACTCGTGTAAAGTGAAACGAGAGTCCACAGAGGACTCTCCAGAATTTTTAGGCTATGGGACACCAGTCTCTTCGGTCTCGTCAAGCTATGCAGAGTCTGAGAATACATCCGATACACCAATTAGACAAACCAAACAATGGTTAGCCAACAGTCCTCAAGATCAGATTAACGAGGATTTGGAAAGACTACTACCTACTAGCCCAAGTACAATAATGTCCACAAGTCACCGCCAATCATTCCCTTCACCTACGCCTGCCACGAGTGTCCCGAGTCCATCTTCGCCTCCTGAAAACGCAACTTTAGCCGCGTCAAAAACCTTGGAAATGTTTACTGAAGTCAACCACATGAGAGGCAAACCACCTCCCGTCAGTGTAATAACTCCATCGGTTGCACAGCAACAGAAGGTGGCGAAACAATTTCCTCGGTCAAATATGTCTCGACAGGCCGGGGATTCCGATGACACACCTCTGCTCTCCTCGCTAATGAGTACACCTCGATTGGATGTTAATACAACAGAGAACTATGCTGCACATTCTTCACCTGTGTCATCGGAAATGAGAAATTCTCCCGTTTCTCATAATCCAGAGACATTTAGGGGCAGTGTGGGAGAAAAAAAGTGGAGTGAGCCAGGGCCTTCAAGAGAGTTTGGAGGCAGCTACAGTTCCACAAGAGAAGCAGCTAGAGAAGTCCTTCAGGATGTTCAAAGGTGTGTATTGATACTAACCTGTAAATTCACTACCTACCTTTAGTTTTAAGTTTGTTAAAATCCGACGTTCAGTCGGTCTCAGCGTGTTCGTCTACCGAGCTAAGGGTGGAACCTGGCTTCGATTCCTGGCATGGTAGAACAATTTATCATTGGTGAAATGTGATTTTACCCTTTCACAGTGATGAATTAACGGTCATGGACTGGACGCTCTGCCTGTCCTAGTCTTAGGTTAGATTATCAGGGTTGCCACGCACCTGGAAAACAGGGAAAACCGGGAAAAGACAGGGAATTTCTTTGTGTCTGGAAAAAACCGGGAAAACACAGGGAATTTCACCAAAAAGCTAGAATTTACTGGAATTTGTTGGTGAAATTGGGCAATACAGTGCTTGCAAGCTTAAAATAGTAGGAATAGTATAGACTAAAATTTGTAACTGGAGAACTGAGCAGTCTGATTGGAACATGTCTCATTTATTATGCCTATGCTTACCAGCACCTCATCAGCTTGAGATAAGTCCTGAGTGTAACTGAGACGACTCGTTTTCGTTCGGCAAATGCCGCGCATTTTCGGCTTGATATATTATAATTTTTTAGAAATTGCCAAGGTATCAATATTGTCTGTTTTTATCTTTATGGGTGTTAACATTTTTACTACAGTCATCTCCCGATTTAGCAAAGGTGGATTTACCTGGTTGCTGCCGTGGCCAGGATAAAAAAAAATTGAGTATACTGTAAAGTGAAGAGTTTATGAAAATATTGCCTCCAGCCTCTAGTCTATTGTAAAAATGTCCGATTGTGTTTGTGTCTGCGCATAGCTACCCTACCTCACCCACCCCCTGTGAAATGAACTACATATAGTATATACTCACACATAATCCGTCATACATAAATAGTACCTCCAACTTTAAGATTTTTTTTTTGTGAATTCCTAAGCATACTTGAATAAAATAAACTATAAATGTTTTCATATTTGTTAATTTGATAAAATAATCTTGTCTTCTTACTTAACTATTAGTTCTTAAAAACATAATGGTTCCTGTATATAAGTGAGATAACTAACTATATTATATCACTCGCCTCGGTGGCGTAGTTGGCTAACGCGCTAGTCGTGTTGAAGCTCGACTGCTGAGGACGGGGAGATCGAGGTTCGAATCTCGGTCGGGTGAACTGGGGATGGTTTTTCCTAAATGGTTTTCCACTCTCCCTCCACGCAAATGCGGGTTCACCACCTCTAATTCAACCTTCCCAATTCCTAATCCACTAGAGTAATTAGTACTTAAAGCGTATAACCCGAACGGGTAGTAAGACGCGGTGCTAAATAATGAAAAATGAGCTGTTATATCGTGTTTATTCTATGTTTAATGTTAGTGTATCTTGACAGATGCTGAAGTTTGTATTCTTTTAGCTAATGTTATAAAACTGTTATCTTGATAAAGTTTACTCCTTAGTACATATGCAATAATTAAGATTGGTTAACATGTTTTCTAAAAAAATAATACATTCTTATAAAAAAAATAGATACCACATTTAAACTCAAAATTGTATGTTTGGTATTTCCTTTTTTTTCATTCCATTTAGGGTAGACAGAAAATATAACCAATTTTTCCTTCTAGAAATTTTTTCATTAATTTCTCATCCTTTTTCCAAATAATTCTTAAACATGTGTTTCTCTTGCACAATAAAACATGCTTCCAATGACAATTACCCCTCTTCATTTTTAAATTTTCTTTAAAACAAAATTAAATACCTCCATAATTATATTTATAATATCTATTAGGTGTCTGGAAAAATGAAAATTTCCTCTGGAAAACCTGGAAAACACAGGGAATTTGGTAATAAGAAAATAGTGGCAACCCTGATTATAAGGCATATGAAGCTACGACAGGCCTAGCAAGCCGTTAGTGAAAAATTTATGGCTTGAATAGAAAACTAACCAAAGGCCATAGGCTGGAAACAGTAATGGATGTAAAATTTTTAAACTGCACAGTTATTTAAAATATGCTGCACCATAATCTATGCTGTTTTTATCTAGCCCTAGTGTTGCCTTGAAATTACTTAGAATATTCCTTACCTTTCATTTCTTACATCCCCATCTCTTAACTCTCTCTCTCTCTCACACACACACACACACACTTACAGCGTACATATTTAATATATTGGATCATTGTAAGCTAGCCGCTTGCACTCCTGACTGATTCAAGTGGTCAGGATTCAACTTGGTGTGAAAAGCGATCATAAGCTCTATTTGTAGTTTTCCACAGTGTGATATTCATCGTTTTATTCCTATCCTCTCTCCAGATGAATGCTGATACATTTTATCTTAACTTTCTCTATCCATTTTTCTTATTTTTAGTATAACAGAGATGAAGTATGTTGGAAAAATATCGCAAGGGAGACTTAAGAAAGAGATGGGAGGCGCATCTGACAGAAAGTGTGCAAGTGATAAGAGAATAATATAAGCTATTAAAGGAGGAAGATTGATGAAAGGATAGAGAAAGATGGAAGTCGTTTTACTTTAAATTAATGTGACCACAGTCTGGAAACATGGTGTCGATGACGTTGATTAACCTTTGCATCAAACATACCAACATAAAGCATCTTCGATCAAATGTAAAATTTAAACATAGAAGTTGTTTTATTCGAAATGGTAATCTTTTATAAATTTTGTCCTCGTCTGGGCCCATGTAGGATTCCGGTCGACCCATATTCCATCGAGTCCATCCTGAGTGAGGCTATCAAACTAGAGTTTGAGGCTTACAGTTCTCTCAAGTCGAATCAGAACTCGCGGGAACTTAACGACGCGGAGCGTGCCAAACTGAATGAACTGATTGTGGCCAACAAGGCCCTCCACGAACCTTTGGACGAGGACCTCTCCAACCTAGTGGGGGACGACTATAGATTTGAGGTTAGTATTTGTGGAACTACGAACTTGGACAAAGAGTAAACTTGTTATTATTTACAGGTACACTCGGTTCACCCTGTAAGGTAGCGATCTTACCTTACCAAATTACACTATGCCCCCATCTTAAAAGCTACATCATGGTATAACTAAGCAAGGTTAGGATGCTACCATTTGAAGTAAACTGACTGTACACTTCGTTAACCCTCAAAGATAGCAAGTTTATCTTGAATGTTTTAAATATGGCTCAACTTTAGATATATTCCATTCATGGTAGAATTTACTCTCTGAAAGGTCTTTTTTCCTAGCAATATCCCACTATATAATAGATTTCTGGTAGGGAAAAAGGCCTTTCAGAAAACAATTCCTACGGTGAACAGACTTTACATGTATTTTCATAGTGTAACTCATCAAGGTAAGACTGCTTCCTTTCATGGTAAACTCTATCATAAGCATTTAAAAAAAATATCTCAATCATTTTGAGTTGAAAGATAATTTTTGAGGTCTGTTAATTAAACAGAAGTGTCAAAATATACAGTCCAATTTTCATAGAAAGAACCTTATCTAATCGCTAAAACGCTACTAAACCTACTTTACCATATTCATATATCAAGTCATGTGATCTGTAGTGGTTACTTTTAATATACTATCAATACTTACCTATAGAATAACATTACTTCATTAGAAGTTTGTTAATCCAAACCATTTGGGAGGGAACGATGTTCATATAGCAAAAATTCAAATTAAGCGGGAGACAAGAGTATTTTCACAAATTTTAAATTAATTTTGGAATGATTCTTATAAAATTTACATTCGTTTAGTTGTTGTATAAAATGTAATATTATAATTTACATTTAAATTATATTTAATCTTACATTACTGATCGGCCTATTGTAATTTTATATTTAGTTTCAGGATAACACATTGTGTTGACTAAAGAATGTAAATATTTAATATTTACTATTACTGTTGCTTATAATTTTCTTTTAACTTCAAGTTTGTTATCAATAAAATATATATATATATATATATATATATTTGCTTAATTTTATTTCCTGCATTTTCCTGAAAATGTGTTTGGATTATCTGGAATTTAGGACTTACTGGGGCTTGGTCTGAATGGGTTTTTACTATAATATGGTAAAATATTATACATTTCGGCCACAATTTTTTTTCTTTTCTTAAAGGTTCTTACTTTAATTTAGAGGAAGTGAACCCGCATTTGGGTGAAGGGAGTGTGGAAAACCATTTAAGGAAAACCAACCCCCAGTTCACCCGAGTTGGATTTGAACCTTGATCTTCCTGTCCTCGGCAATCTAGATCAACACGATACCACCGTGTTAGCTAACTGTGCCACCGAGGCGGGTTTGAACTGTTACACACCGTGGTACTTTTGTATGGTCGTCTGATTATTACCAGGGTTCAAGTTCATGTCCAGGACCTTAGAGATAATACACAAGTGTGTGGGGGGGAAGGGGGGGAAATCGGCCCTGAATTTTTTTCTAAACCACTTCAGATTGTCGTTTATCTGTGTCAAGAGTGGAGGTAGACGAACTACACTTGTTTCCATGTGTCCTTATACTGAACTACTAAACACAAACTGCCGAGAGATGGTGTCCATTTATATCACTTATATGGACAAGTTTGAAAAAAAACCACCATTTTATTGATACTAACCCGCCTCGGTGGCATAGTTGTCTAATGCGCTTGTCGTGTTGAGCTCGACTGCTGAAGACGAGGAGATCGAGGTTCGAATCTCGGTCGGGTGTACTGGGGGTGGTTTTTCCTAAACGGTTTTCCACTCGCCCTCCACGCAAATGCGGGTTCACTTCCTCTAATTCAACCTTCCCAATTCCTAATCCATTAGAGTAATTAGTAACTTAAAGCGTATAACCCGAACGGGTAGTAAGACGTGGTGCTAAATATTATAAATATTATTATTGATATTAGTTCATTTAAAATACACCTTCATAGCTTTTATAATTATGAGAATGGATGTTAAAATTGATACTGTGATACTACTGGTTCTTACTGGTATTGAATGAATCTAGTATCATTTCTTATGGTGGGAGTGTACAGAACGCGAGAAAAAAATGCGTGTTTTTGCGGTTTTCATGGCAAACTTTTTGTTTTTTTGTTTTGACAAAATAAAAAAACTATTGCTTCACTACAATCATAGAGTTTAATTTTCTTCGCATGCTGATAGCAACAGTTGTTGAGTATTTTTCAGGATCAAGTGGCGTTAGATAAGAAACTTTTTAAATGAAGAAAAAAAAGTTGTAATCAAATTACTGTTGATATCACCATGATGTGTATAACATTAAACTCTTATGTTTCTACTGGAACAAAATTTATTTGTTAAAAAAAAAAATGTTTTTCTAAAAAAACTGTAAAAATACTGCTCTTAGATCACAATTACTACCATTCAAACCGAAGATGGTTGTCAAGGAAGATGTAATATTGCCAACCAGAGGTTGTACTTAGGTTAAATATTGATACAACTTTAACAATATACGAGTCTGATGTTTACTGGAATGAACACAAAACTATTTTCTATGACTATATATATATATGATCATAGAAATAAAAAATATACTTATAAACAGACCTAGTTTAAACAATAATGTTTCCACTCTCAAAAGTCCAAAAATCCACTTAGGCTATTTTGGTCAATCTTTAAGACTTAACGGGTGACCTGGTGGTCTAGGGGTAAGGTGTCAGACTTCTATGCTGGCGGCCGGGGTTCAATCCCAGGTCCCGGCACAGATTTATCTGATTACCAAACCCTTCCTTCACCTCTGAAAGACATCTTGTGAATGTGGGGAATGCCAGGCCTCCACCGTGGTTCGGATTCCACGTTAAACTGTAGGTCCTCCATTCCATCTCACAATCACCCTACCATTACACATTAGCGTAAGTGCGTATAACCCGAACGGGTAGTAAGACGCGGTGATAATAATAATAATAATAATTTAAAAAAATTTTGTATTTCCCTGAAGTGGAAGATTGAGGTTTGAATCTTGATAGGATTTTTGTTTTTTTTGTTTTACCATATGGTTTTCCACTCTCTCTCTACACACAAATGAAGTTAAAATTTTTTCTAAATTCTACTTTTTCCATCCCTACTCCTGCCCCATTAGTGTGAAAATACAAATTGCTAGAATAAGTGGTAAGAAGCAATACACACACAAAATAAATTTCAAAGAATTTTTAGAACAGTACCAAATTAAATATTAGTTTAAAGATGGTAAATATGTAGTTCTATGCAAATAATAAAATGTAGTCCTTTATTTAAGGAAAAAAAAGTGTATTAAATATTTTTATTTTTCATAACTATTTCTACTTTTCGACATTATATAGTAGACCTAGTGGCCCTGGGTTATATTCCTAGCACAGAAAAAAAAATCATCAGTTAGATCAGGGATTCCCTGTGCACAATGATGAAATAATGGCCGGGGACTGGCTCTTGTGTCTGTTCTAGATACAATTTAGTTTACAAGTCGTGTGTTGATATAATCATTCAGTTCAGAAAGTGTACATTAAATATATAAGATAATTAAATAAAAAAATGATATTAAGAGAAGGCGGATACAATATATATTTTATACCAAGTTATACACATTTTAATTGTGGTTATAGGGTAGGGGTTAAGAAGGTATATTTCAGAGAAAATGTATCTTCATTTGTGGGGGAAACACCCTCAGTATACCTGTCCAGGATTTGAACCCTGACACTCATCATCGGCAAGTCAAGACTAAATGATCCTGACTGACACTCGGACCTCACGCCCACTGGTGTGATTGGTTCCCTTCTTGTTTATATTTATTATTATTATTTTTATAATATTTAGCACTGCATCTTACTACCCGTTCGGGTTATACACATTAAGTACTAATTACTCTAATGGATTAGGAATTGGGAAGGTTGAATTAAAGGAAGTGAACCCGCATTTGCGTGGAGGGAGAGTGGAAAACCATTTAGGAAAAACCACCCCCAGTTCACCCGACTGAGATTCGAACCTCGATCTCCCTGTCCTCAGCAGTCGAGCTCAACACGACAAGCGCGTTAGCCAACTACGCCACCGAGGCGGGTATTCTTCTTGTTTATAGTTTATCGATGTTGTTAAAAGATGTGTACAGAATTAAAACTAGCTTAGAACTATCCCGGTGAGTGTGTTTCCTCATATTTGAGAAAGATTATCATGTTTGCTAAAGTTAAGATAAAGTATCTTCTTCTTGAAGGAGTATTTGATAAAACTCTATTCATATTGTAGCTTTATAGATACAGAAGCAATGTCTACCTGGGCAAATAAAGCTTGTATTTGCTTTTCTTTAAGTTAAGGTTATTTTGATTTATCTTTCCTGACTTTTTCTTTTACATTTTGAAAACATTATCTAATGATGCAATTGGACTGTCAATAGTTACTTTAGATATCAGACTTTCCCACATCTGTTTAATTGTGACTTAATACACGACGTTAAAAGAGTATTTACTAGAACTAGTCTCTTTTTACCTTCTCTCGGTTTGGAGATAGAAGTATTGTGACCTTAAAAATAAAATTTAACTCAGAATTTTAATAAATGTTGATGTTTAATGACCCCAACCAACCAAAAAACTGGTTTTCGCCATCTCTTTGTCTGTATCTTGTCTAGAGACGAAACTATTTTACCATCGGGATAAAAACTGATATCTGTGGTATTCATAAGGTTTTCCTGAAGATTCTTATTGAAATTAGATAGCTAACCTTAAAATTAAAGGTAGTTTACTGGAGGGCAAAAGGAGGAAAGATTAATTTTCTCCAAATCAACTCTTAACGATTTTGATATTTTATATCCAGATATTGTTTAACATTACAAACATATCAATTATTATTTTCCTATGAAAATGACTTTAAGAGCACTTTTTACCTTAGCAGAAATGTCTAATTTTGATCACATCTCCACAACTATTTCAGATTCAAAATAACTTATTTTTAATAGTCCTAATATTTTACAATAAGTCTTTTATTTGAAACATAATTCCATAAACCCAATAGCTTCTGAGCACTAAACAAATATGTATATTTCTTTTATTGAAGTATTTGAAAATTGAAATCGAATATTATGCTCTTTGGGGGATGACAATGTTCCTCTTTTCCCTTTGTTTCTATAACAATGTATATTATTTTATTTACTATGCTCTTTGGTGGATTATTTCTACGACAGTGCGTATTATTTAGTTTAAAATTGAGAAACCAAATCGCTCACTTTTGTTAAAAAAAAAATATTTTTTATTAAATTATCTGACATTTTCCTGTTTTTCCTCAACATCAAAAAAATCTCCTGACTTTTCCATGTCATCTTTGTCTGTAGCCACCATGTTTAAAAGTTCCGGCCTGCTTTGTTAAAAGGCTCTTAACCTAACACTGAAAAGTAAGCCAAAATATTACTCACTTTGGTGGTTGGATGTTTTAAGGCATCACTCTTGCATTTGACTGGATTCTTTACAACACGGAGATCGTGGTTCAAATCCTATATGGCTGTTCTGAGGGTCTTTTCCCCTAAATGGTTCCCCCACTTTCTCTCCACAAAAATGTGGGTACATTTTCTATAGATTCAACCTCATTTCTAGCCCAATAAGGTATATATGTGGTTAATCTGAACAAGTACTAAGACACAAAAACAAAAATAACTTAACATATCCTAAAGATTAAAAACAAAACAAAACAAAAAATTAGTTAACCTGGCGGTTTAGGGTAAGGTGTCAAGACTTCTGTGCTTGGGGTCCGGGGTTCAACCCTCGGTCTCGGCACAGACTTATCTAATTGCCAAACCCTGCCCTCACCTCTGACATGTAGGTCCTCCGTTTTATCTCACAATCACCCTACCATTACACATAAGTGTAAGTGTGTACAACTCGAACAGGTAGTAAGACGCAATGTTAATAATAAAAAACAAACATTCCCTTATGATACCTTTTAGACGACAGCAGACCACAGCCCAATGCTAGTGGATGTGATCAACCTGACTGCAATAGCCATCCGCCGCTTCATCAAGACGTCAAAGAAAATCAATGCATTCAAGAACATGTGCCAGGAGGACCAGGTGGCGCTCCTGAAGGGCGGCTGCACGGAGATCCTCATCTTGCGCAGTGCCATGACCTACGACCCAGATAAGGAGCAATGGAAGGTCAGTGGGTCCTTCCCGAAAGATTTGGACAACATTCACAACTTAATGTGGGAGTGTAGGGTACACGAGTTAATGACAGTTTATATATATATATATATTTTTTTACCAAATAAAACAAAATATTGCTTCATTTTAAACAGAGTTTAATTTCCTTCACCTGGTGATATTAACAGTTGTTGAATATCTGTCAAGGGTGTCCTGGAATTTTATAACAATTTTTTTCTCTTCATTTAAAAAGTTTCTCATCTAATGCTGCTATGTTCATGACAGATATTCAAACATAGATGTTGTTCGATGCTCGCGCCAGGGAAAGGGTTAACATGTGTTCCTTTCTACCTCCTCACCATCCAACCTTAAGAAAGAAATTTAAAACTATTATTTTGAATATAAATATTTCAGCTGCCTCACTCTCAAGCCAACCTCAATGTGAACGTAGATGTGCTTAAGGAAGCCCGCGGGAACATTTACGAGGAGCACCAGCGCTTCCTGCGCACGTTTGACCCACTGTGGCGTGTTGACGAAAACATCATGCTGATTCTGAGTGCTATATCTTTGTTCACCCCTGAGCGGCCGCGGGTCGTCCATCACGATGTCATTAAACTTGAACAGGTGAAGGCTCACTTTTTATTTATCAAGCAAATAAAATTAATACTCTAGCCAATATTAAGTTTATTAACGCGGACTTGAATGTATTTCTATATAGCTCTTAATGTACAGTCCAATCTTCCCAAGAAGATGCTTATCTGACAGAAAAGTTGGTAGACCAACGTTCACGTAATCATACATAAAGTTATGTTCTATACAGCTGTTGGTGACATGGCGTTTCTATTTTCTAAAAGGCCTTTCTTATGAAAATTGGACTGATTATAACAGTACATAGTAATAATTTAATTGCAATTATTTTGTCGGCAGAACTCGTACTATTACTTGCTACGTCGTTACCTGGAGAGCGTGTACCCTGGCTGTGAGGCGCGCTCTACTTTCCTCAAACTGATCCAGAAGATCTCTGACCTGCACCGCCTCAACGACGACCTTGTCCGAGTTTACTTTGACGTAAACCCTCGTGATGTCGAGCCTCTGCTCATAGAGATCTTCGATCTGAAACCTCATTGATCCGCGAGTAGAGGTAAAATCAGTCCCGGTGATGCTTAGTTCAAACATCTTGTTAAAGTTGGAGTTGGTTGCGCACGTAGTGCTCATTCGAGATAAATAAATCCATAGCCAAGAAAAATAGCAAAAACAGTTTTTACCTGTGGTGATTGTTGATTATATTTGATAAGGAGTCATCCTCAAACCACCACGCTTTTGAGAGGGAGGGCGGAGTAAGCTCTAATGTCTACATGGTGTTATACTATACGGGGATTATTTTTCCTATTTTGAAATAATTTATATTCAGGATTTAAGATGGGTTCTAAGAAGTATTAAATTTGAGTGAATCAATTGCCTCTTGAAGAAAATTGATCTTTACTATCATAACCCCTGACCTAGGTTTCATTCTTCGGGCGGTAACGATCAATTTTCTTCAAGAGGCAGCCATTACCTCTTTGTCCAATGGCAGCAATGTAGAGTGTAAAGTGGGTTCTTCTTTTCATTTAAAAGCCATATTTTGTTCATTCCTTATAAAAAATATATATATATATGTATACACCTTTCCTGTATCTTCTTGCTAAGATAATATATTTACCTCATAGAACGAAAAGAGGCTTTCCTTTAGAAACACATCAAATATAAATTAAGAGTTTAACACACAGACAGCTCAACACACTTGTAAAACTATTTAAAATAAAGGTTTGAAAGGAGGCTAGAAGGCCAAAGCACTGTAGGCCTCAAAAGTTCACAATTAAATTTCATTGTTTGATTTAATACAACCGTTGGGCACCATTTTCCCTTGTTTGCATACCTATTTAAAAGTTATACATGAAAAATTTATTAAACCCTGAAAAGAAACAAGTATTCTTTATAACGAATTTCACTTGTCTCCTGAAGAATACAACACAATACTAAAGGAGAGAGCCTGACATTGGGATGTGTTTGGTTTTAAATGTGAACTTTTGAATCTAGAATTTTCTTGTGTGTATGTACCTTTTTATCTTCTTTTCAATATTAATTATTGAAATCAACTGTTGGCTCTTTTTTTATCCTTTGTTTTCTCTTAAAGGTAGAATATTTAACATCATTCATGTAGCTACTGTGATTGAAAAATATTACAAGATTATTATACGGCTGTCAATTCGGATTGTTTGAGCTAATGGTAAATACGTTTACGAATATTATGCTCTGTTTATACCATTTCCTGTCTTTACTAGTCAGTTTTATCAAAGTAAATAACCATTGAAATGTTGTAGATTTATTATTGCAATGGGAACTGAAAAGTTGGCGATGTGTTTTACCATTTATTTTTCACTATTTTTTTCCTATAAAAGAATAATAAAAGCCTAATTTTAAAGTTTGTTACAAATACAACATTTTGGTGTTCCTGTTACAAGTACTCTTAAGTCGTCGTGGTCGTCATCATCAATCAACGGTTTCCAGCCTGTGGTCAGATCAGTTTAGTAATTAGTAAAATGCCTCTATCATCCTCTGTCTGTCCACCACTCTTCCTCTTTTAATCGCTTCCTTTCTTTTCTCTCATTTGCACACTTTTGGCTATCTGCTCCTCTCATCTTTTTCTTGGTCTCCACTTTTAAGTCATCATCATCATAAACCTTTTTTCGGCCACTTGCCAGGTCTGTTTGAAACCTAAGCCACTCCAATGTCTCCTTTCTCCCCACCACTTCTTATCCCCCACTTCCTTCAGCCATCTGCCCCTTGATTCTACTCTCGCCCCCACTTCAATATCCCGCATCTTCTTTGGTATCCTCTTCTCCTCACATGGTCGTGTCACAGTAGACATGCCTTCTCTATCCTGTCCTCCACCGGCTCCTCTTTAGCTATTTCTATCACCTTTTCATTTTTCATCCTACTTATTCTTGTCCCTCCTAAAGTGCTTACAATTTCATTTCACAGGCTTGGAATTATGATTTTTGGATCCCACTCTTTCATTAAGTATTATAAAACATGCTATACCTAAAAGGTAAATGTTGTGGTGCATATTAAAATGTATTTCTATTTATAAATTTAGCACTATTTAATAGTATAGTATAATTATTTTTGTAGGATGTGTTAACGCACTAATAATAGTTTTAGAATAACAATTTTTTTTCACTAGTTTATTTTGTCATAAAAATTATCTCTGAAAGATAATTGAAGTAAATTAGAGTTTCAATAATTTTGAGTTGAATGACACTAGGTCTTTTTCAAACTATCAAAAACTTGTACCACAGAAGTAACCGAATAAAATCAATAACTTTGTTTCCAAGCATAAATAATATTCAAATAATAAATATTTTTGATGTGCATTATACAAATATATATATATTTACTTGCGTTCTTTGTTTTGCCTCATTGTCACGCATGGTTCATCCCTTCTAATACACTCTTGAATTTCCTTTTCATTGAAACCCTTACAGCCAGGAAGTTAGTTGTCTTACCAAGTGTTTTCAAGTTTTTACAAAACTTCTTTCTAAGCTATAATTTATTTCTCGGATTGTTATGTAAACGAATTTGTGCCAGGTACATCTCTAACTCTAATTGTATGGTACCTCAATCTACATAGACACTACTGTGTTAGTTAATATTATTTTTCAGGTGTCTTATTTAATATGTCACATACGTAAGTATATTTTAACTTTGTATAGAGTAAAAACAGACTTGTTCAATTTTCACAATGATTTCAATAACAGAGAATAAATATTAGCAGAATGTATGATGACCGGGGCATGGACTTTGTTGACCTAAAAAAATTGACCCATAAAAATTACTTTAAATTTACAAAACGTTTGAACAAAAACTAATAATAAAAATACACGACTAAATCAAACACTCACTTTACAAATGAAAACAAAAAATTCATACAATGAAAAGTCTTGAAAACTAAACTCTCACATTCTGCTAAATATAACATTTATATACATTTATCTGCTTTAGATGTAATAGCTACCCGGTTCCAACGCAACCCTCTCGAGCTTAGTTCCAGTCTCACCAGGAATGTGTATTTTACAAGCAAAGAGGAGACAAAGTTCATGGCCTACACTTTCTTCTCATTTCGACAACTGTGGGTTGAAAAATGTTCATGCATTTATAAAATATCGATAGTATTTAAAAATTATATTATGAATGCTTTAAAAACACTCAAAAATGCCTAAAAAATTACATAAACCAATAAAATATGACCTTAAATTCTAAAATGACAAAATACACAGTTCTACAACCAGGGGATCATGGGCAGAATATAATCACACATGAGCATTGTCTGTTTATTTATATATATATATATATATATATATAAATTACATGTACTAAAAATCTGGTCCCTGATGATGACCATTCATTAGTTTTAAGCTAGGTTTGACGTCTCAAAGAATAACTTACAAGTTTCTATTGGGAAATTCATTTCTCTTTAATCATCTCAAAGTGTAAATCATAAGTGTTTTTACACTACAGGCCCACTAGGCACGGGCCTAGGGGCAGCAACTTTAGGGGGCGGCACATTTTGGATAGCATTATTTTTATTTTTATTATAATATTTTGTTTTAAATAATGGCATATAAAATTATTGACTAACATTACCGGAATAGTTCAAGTTTTGGTCAGAACCACAATATTTATTTTTAAATAACTGTACCCTCCTTCATGATGTTAACTCACGCTACTGTAGGACATGTACTGTACATGATTGATTATCTTTCATAAAATCTTTTCTTGAATACTAACTTCCACTGCCTTCCCCTCCCCCGCTCCATACCTATTTCCACCGAAACTTCCTAAAGCTCTTGACCAAAAAAAATTGGAGAGTGAAGTGGGGGGCGCATATTATAATTGTAGCTAGGGGGCACAAAATTTTTAAATCCGCCACTGGTGTAAATAATATATATTTTATATATTGAGAATGAAATATTATTGGATATAAGCTTAGATGAAAAGAGTAAAATTTATATTCTATCTCAGGAGTTTTATCCACTGTCAACTAACGTTTTAAGGATTCTTTTATATAGTAGATTTGCCTTAAAGAAAAGAAATTTTTGTTATTTTCAATTATGTCTATTTTATCTAAATAGTAGCTTTTATTGTTTTGATATTGTTTACTGATAATTTGTTATACACAAAAGAGGGATGGGAACTTATAAAAGGAACAAACAAGATATGACTTTTACAAAGAGGAACATAGTTTAAATTTTATATCCCTCCTGATGGGTTTTGATAGGTCAAGGGATTGGGCGGAAATGATAGATTTTTTCCTTAAAGAGGCAGCCGTTACCTCACCTTTCTATAGGCAACAATGTAAAGTATTAACTTTTCTTATTAAAAGTTGTATTATATTTATTTATTTTATGTGTTCCCATCTTTTTTTCAGAACCTTTATCCATCTTTAGTATTTGTAACTCAAATAAGGAGGATAGATTTTCTTTAAAGATATTTACTAATAATGTGATTATAAATATGAGATTGAAAGCTTTTATTTTCCTACAGGGACATGGGATTTTTTTTTTTTTTTTTTTTGGCTCACCAGTACTTTGTTATTAGTAAATAATTATATATAAACCACAAGAGGATTAATATACGAAATTTAAAGATAAATTATTATGGATGTGCAAAGTCAATTTATTTACAACATATGGGTACAGGGAGAAAAAAAAAGAGTGAAATCCACATCACACTCATATTCCAGGACAAAGGCTTTTTTATATATCCCAAACCTTTTAAGGACCTCGGCAAACACACATTTGAAAAAAAATCAATTTAAATATGACAGATTTCTTTTAATCAAAATCTAAAGTGCATAAGAAAGGTCTCGTGGTTATCTAACAGATGACAGCATTAACTTAATTTGAGTTAAAATTGGACTCCCCTTTTCCCCCTGTGCCGTAAAATTTGAAGCAAATTCGAATCAAATAGGATAATATGAATTATTCCTAAAGCCAAATCAAAGTTTTAATATTAAAAGAAAGAGTTTTATGTCGGGAAAAACATGTGAAAAAAAAAAGTTAAACAACTTTACTAGGATTTAAGTATTTGATATGATTACAAAATATATTTCATGCATGAGTTATTTATTTCATCCTAAACTGATAAATTAATTTACTATCACAACATATAATTTAATCATCTAAGTTTTTTTTTTTGCAAAGTTTTGTAATTTTCTAAGGTGAAATATTACTTTTGAATTAAAGTCAAAACTGATAATGTTCAAAGTTTTCAAAGCCTCCGCACATCTTTATAAATTATAGCGGTGTTTGAAGCTTTTTAAATGTTAAAGTCAAAGCCCAAATATCCTTAGCTTTACGTCGACACCCACAATAGCCCTTGCATCTCGAAAAATTTCACACGAAGATAAAAACTTTTATATATTATGAACAGTTTTGAAATATCTTATCAAAGATAATTTTACAATAATGGAAATTGATAAGATATATATAAAAAGAAAAAATAAACAGACAAGTGTAAATTTAATAAAAGAAAGCCCACACAGGGAAAGCGAAATAAATGGTATGGGACTTGGCAAGAACTTTCTCGCTCTATTGTTTAAAAATGGAGATATTTACTCAAAACTCTTGATATATATGAAACAAAATAATATACACTAGCAAACCCAAGCATAAATTTCACTATACATATTTAAAACATTTTTTTGAGTTCCAGTTTTAAATTGTATAATTCTAATTTTTAAAGAATTAATGGTAGAGTTTGGACCAATAAAAAAATATAAATTTTGGGTCCACAAGGGTCAACACTTTCTATTAAAATTTCGACTTCCGATTAAAATTCTAACATTTTACTAGGTGTGGCACAAATTGAGGTTATCACATTGATGTTCAATTCCTCATTTATAAATTTTGACCAATAAAAATTGTAAATTTTGACTATTGAGTCTAAAATGAAGGAGATAGATCATTGTTGTACAAACATTTCTCAGAAGAGGTTAAAAGGAAAAATAACAAACTTTTTAAGAGACTTATATTTAATTACTCTATGGCATTACAGAATTATTGCATTAAAACTGAAGTGGTATCTCTTTACAACTAAAGCTCACAAAATTGTATTATTATATTAGACAATATCTCAGAAATTGTTGGTTTTATAAAAATATATTTAATATAAAAGTTTTTTATTTTCAATAGTATTACAATTTTGCAATGAAGTTATTTAGTTAGTATCTCAAATAGTTGCGAAGATACGGAAATTTCCGCTTCTGTAAATTATCCTAAAAGTCATATCATATGACATCTATTGTTTGCTATAAGTAAAATAAAATGGGTCAGTGTAGAGGAATATATTGTGCTTTGTTATTTTATATAAACTTTTCTCTTTACCTAGATGCATTTAAGGATAATTTAAAAATTAAAAGTAACGTTATGTGACAACAAAATCTCATCTTCTACTTCTACTATGCTTCACATTTAAAAAAATTGACTTTTTCACACATTCCTAATAATTTAAATTTTTTCCAGTAATATGGCTATCATTTATTTATTTTATCACTTTCTAATTTATCCTTCATTTATCCTGAAAGGTAACGAGATTACCTTGTTTGGTTCTACTAAGGTGTAGCACAGTGGTTCTCAAACTTTTCTTTAGATGGTACCCCTTGGTTTTAATGTACCCTCACGATTCCCTAAATGACAAATGTCAGGTAATCAGATGAGAAAATTTCCCTCAGTTTCCTTTAACATTTCCTGCGACGTTTAGTTCTCTTATGACTCTGCTAATTCTACTCGTGAGAGCTGCTTGTACCCCCCTGAAAGCCTTGCGCATACTCGAGTTTGAGAACCAATGGTGAAGGAGCACAGTGTAACCTGGTAAGGTAAGATTCCTACCTTTCAGAGTAAGTGCCATGAATACAGTTGTACCACAGAAGGTTTTACTTATAGATAAAGGGTGTACAAAGTCCACGTTTTCAATTCAAAAGACAATTCGAATAAAGTATATAAAAAAAATATATTCTCGAAGCCAAATAGAAGTTTGTGAAAATTGTGAAATTTTTTTTTGTAAAATGTTTTATTATTGAATAAAATATTATAGATGTTATTTTATGCATTAAAATTACTTTGAATTGGTTTATTGTACAATTGTTTGTAATATCTTGTTTTTAGTATGATAAATTAGGTTACTATCACAACTTATAAGTCAACTACTTAAGTTTTCTCCCATATGAATATTAATTTGTTACATATGTATAAAACAGCTCAAAATAGGATTTATTTACCATGAATTGAGTATTTTAACTCTCTATATTTTGATTGGTGAAGCTTCGTTATTGTCGAAGCTGGAATTTTTTTAAATGTGAATTTGAAGATGACATTTGTTTTTTTGAAACCAAGTCAAAGTTCTGCACACCCTTATTTAAAGAGCTGTTTATAATAGTTGCACTGTCATAATCTAGTCCCCGGTCCCAATCACTAAATAATATCACTTGATATGATGTGCCAATAAACTAATGTAAACAAGGGATATTTTCTTTTTTTAAGTCTTAACAAACCAAATGGTAGGATCGCAAAACATATCTACTTCTGTGTACAGAGATTAATGGGAAAGTTTATAACTTTTCATCTAATTAATTATTATTTTGTACTTTACCTCTAATCTTTTACTCAAAAGTACTACAAATGTGTTTTTCATTGTCTTTCATTGCTGTGTGTTAAAAAATAGACTCTGGCTTTACTATTTTAATGTCATTGTTTATGCTGGATCTGGACTGTAATGGTGATTGCATAAAACTCGGGGGAAGCTTGTGGGTTGTTGCTAAGGGTAGTCTGGCTTGACGGTAACATACCGTAATTTGTTTCCTTCCATTCTTTGTAATTCTTTTTAGCACTGCTTCTTACTACTGTTTCAGCATATGTACTAATTGCGCTAGTGTGTTAGGGATGAGTAAGGTTAAATTTAGAGTTAATCTACCTGCATTTGCATGGAGAAAGAGGGGGAAACCCACCCTCATTACACCCAACCAGGATATAAACCCTGATCTCCTTGTCATCGGCAGTCTAGTCTTTTGCGATAGTAACACCTTGGCCCATACAGCCACTACTCTATTGTGAAAATGGTCGGTCAATTGGTTTTTTGAAGGTGAGGGAGCTGTTTTCTGCTACAATCTTATCCAGGCTGGTTTTCACTTTTTGTAACAGTTTTTATAAAGCTAGTAATGTAATTGTGTTATGATCATTTAAAAAAAAGAAGGAAATTGCACCCTGTAATTTGCAACACGTTTTTAAAGAATTTGTGTGTCTCATTTCTCTTTTTTGTAGCACCAATCTGGTAATTTAAATTTAATGCTAATTAGATGTTTTGTTGTTATTGTGATGGTTAAAACTAATGGACTGTAGAGAGGGGCAGGGGGCAATGGAGCTCAGCCTGCCTCCCCCTCCCCCTCTAAAATAATTAAATCACATTCTATGATAACTAAATTTATCATGTTAAGACAAAATATCTTATCTTCAAAATAAACCAGTTTGTGAATTATATTTAAAACCCAAATTTACATTATGCAAAGTTTAATATTTGTATACAATAGTAACCATGTTTTTAAATATTCAAACTTTGATTTGGTATTGGGAATATTTGATAGTTTTCGATTCGACTACGCTTCAAATTGAAAGAGTGGGCTTAGGCTTAGCACACCCCTACTCGGGAGTAGCTATATATTTTTTATCACCGAGTCTCACTACCTGTTCAGGTTATACACTTATATGATAAATACTTTAATAAGGTAGGGATGAGAAAGGAATCATTTTAAAGTTAATTTACCCACATCTGCATGGAAGGAAAGTGGGAAACCATTTATAGAAAAAACCGCCCTCAGTAGACCCGACCGGGATTCAAACTCCTATCGCCTCGTTATCAGCAGACCAAACTGGGATTGAACTCCTAGCGCCCCGTTATCAGCAGACCAAACTGGGATTGAACTCCTATCACCCTGTTATCAACAGACAAAACTGGGATTGAACTCCTATCACCCTGTTATCAACAGACAAAACTGGGATTGAACTCCTATCACCCTGTTATCAACAGACCAAATTGGGATTGAACTCCTATCGCCCCGTTATCAGCAGACCAAACTGGGATTGAACTCCTATCACCCCGTTATCAGCAGACCAGTCTAACATGAACCTTAAGACCGTTAAGTCACCAAAGCAAATCTCTATTCATCGACAGGATATTGGTGCTAGGAAACAATGAGACGGAGGGGAATTTTCTATGTATGAAACAATGAAATATTTACAGACACAATCATAAGTTTAGAAACAAAGCTGGTTGTATTATAAAATACTCTAAAAAAAAATTGTCTTTGACTCTCATAAATATTTCTATAAGATGAATGAAAATAAAACAATGTTAACATTTTTGTACAGTTGATTCTACTGTTGATCCATTTCACTTGGCTCATATATTAGTAAATTCTGGACATCACAAATATTGTAAACTATTTTAATACCGATTGTATAATATGATGTATATGTTTATTCTATTTATGTAAAGAAAATAAAACTATCCATTGTTATACTTGAAAGTTTTATCTGGTTTTATTTCGCTAAAATATTTTTTTTTTTGTCAGGTAAACTTGAGTTCTCGGGGTTAACATCTCATAGTTATAAAAGAAAAGATTACAAACAATGTTTGTTTTCCCTATAAATTATTAGAAAATAGTTTCCCAAAAATATATATAAAACAACTAAAAAAAATTGAAGTGTAACCTTAATAGAAAAACATGATTTTTTTTTTTTTTTTT
>CABEEJ010001979.1:70044-84160 GCA_901482245.1 Timema douglasi
AAAAAAATTAAAAAAAAGGGTATTAATTATTTCTAAAAAAGAAAAAAATTATTTTGTGACTAATTATTTAAACTTATTTTACACAAAGAAGTAATTAAATTCACTGACCAAATTAATTCACTGACCAAATTATTAAGATAATAATTATATTCAAATTAGATGACAAACAATAAAAATATAAAAATAAAAGTGTGTTTTCACTCACAAGTATTTTTTTTTACTCTTTGCTGTTGTTAAATATGCAATAGTCACAGTAAAAATTTCACTGCCTCTAATTCTACAACAGGGTTTCACCCGGTGAATTAAGTTCAAGATTATTAAAAGTTCTCTGGCAGATAAACGCACTAGGCCAGTAACAGGCACAGGCTAACTAAATAACACACACAATATTAACCCTCCTGAGTAGGCAAAACTCTGGCACCAAAACTTATAACTCACTGGGCAATATTCACCCGTAGTAGTATTCTAGGGTTAATATATTGTGCACAAAGAAAAGTATTTTCAGTTGTACAATTCTCGTGAGCAAAAATACGTTTTGAATTTATCTCTGATAACATATGCAGAACCAGTGCCTCTATTTTCACCTAGTGTACCAAATCTACTGTTTTCCGAATGTGTTTGTTGGAAAGTAGATGAGACTTCTTGCTCTTCACCTTCTTTATCTATTATAATGTTATGCAACAAGCATATACATTTAACAATTTTATCGGCACAGTCAGGCTTTACTTCAATTGCTTTTTGCAGTAGTCTCCATTTGCTATTAATAATACCAAACGAACATTCAACAACTTGTCGTGCTCGAGACAGACGCTCATTGAAAATTGTTTCTGTTGGTCCAAGTGTTGATACTGGGAAAGGTCTCATTAAGTAAGATTTCAGTGGATATGCTTCATCTCCCAAAATAACATGAGGTACTGAAATATTTGTTCCTGGTAGTGATTTTTGTCTTCCAACACCCAATGCTCCTGTTTCAAGCTTTTTGGAAAGATTAGAATGCGAAAAAACCCCACCATCACTTTCTTTGCCATATGCTCCTACATCAATAGCAATAAACTTGTAATTTGGCCCTGCAACCGCTTGTAAAACGATTGAAAAATACTGTTTATAATTGCGATACATGCTGCCTGAGTGCTTTGGATTTTTTATGCGTATGTGTTTCCCGTCTATACATCCAACGCAATTTGGGAAGTTCCACTTATTCCAAAATCCTTCAGTTATAGAAATAATGTCATCGTCTCTTGGAAATGGGATATGTACAGAATGCAATGCATCCCAAATAGCCTCACATGTCTCATGAACAATTCTTCCAACCATAACGTCTGAAATTCTAAATGAATATCCCAATGTCTTGAACGAGGAGCCTGTTGCCAAGTACCTACAAAATGAACTTATTTTAGATTTTGCCATTACATACTATTCAATATAAAAATACATTTTCTAAATAGGGTTGGACGGAAATGGCATTTTAATTACGGGACGGGGGACGGAAACGGGGAATGAGACAAAATAGCAGGATTGGTAAGGGAACGGAAAATTATAAAAATTACACTTAAGCCTTATTTTATAATACAATATTTTAATGTAACTAATAACTAAAATAATGTGATAAGACTTGTAAACGCAATGACATTATTAGACGTAATATAAAAATAAAATAAGAGAATTACATAATAAAAACGTAATAATAGTATATATTCTATATTTATATGTTTCTAAGTATATTTATTATATATTTATAAATATATATAATTTCTTATAATAACAATATAATATTATATATAATTATATAACTTACCATATTATTAGTTTAATTATTAGTTCCATAAATATTTATATCTGTTTAGGGAACTAATAATTAAACTAATAATATGGTAAGAATTGTAAAAGCTATAACATTAAACGTAATATAAATAATATAATACTATAGTCAGATATATATACTTATATACAGGTATAGGGTGTACGAATATAATTTTTTTTTACTAATATGTGATTTTAGTAAATATGTAATTTTTTCAGCGGAAGATGTAAAAAAGAAATGGAGAGGACTTCGAGACACTTTTCGAAAAGAATTCCAAAAATCCAAACAACACAAATCTGGGGATGGAGCAGATTCTGTAATCATTTCCACATGGCCGTATTATAAATTTCTGCTGTTTTTATCTGATAGTATTCAGCGAAGGAAACTTCATGGAAATGTATTACATGTAAAAGGTGCAATCAATAACGAGTCAGAATATGTCGACTCTGAATTAGTGAATGAAATGCTATTATTGGAGACACCAGACATTGCTTGTTCACAAGAATCTGTCCCACATGAAACCAAACAGCAGCCTTCTACATCGAGTATACCTAAAAATAAAGAAACTCCTCAACGAGATACAACTAACATCTATAAGCGTAAAAAATTAGGAAAACAATCTGTGGATGACCAATTCCTTGAAATAGAGAAGGCCAAGCTCAAAATATTTTCTGAAAGTGATAAAATGAAGGAAGATAGTGAGTACCAGTTTTTAATTAGTCTCCTGCCTTATCTAAAGAGCGTGCCGAATAACCGAAAACTGATAGTTAGGAATAAACTGCAGCAAATATTTATTGAAGAAGAAGAATTTGCATTCAGGATGTCGCATTCACAGGGAAGAGTTCCGTTAGTATACGCTTCTCAGGGACCTCCAAGTGTATCGTCAAACTATTTAACTGAAGGATCAACATCCACACCACTGCCATCTCCAGCATCCTTAACAAACAATGAAACCTCTTTACATTTAAATACCCAATTGCAAAATCAGCCTCTACAACAGTATTTTTCACATTTCAATGATGCTACAATGTAGTTCTTATATAGTTACGAATAAAATTAAACAAAGTGTATTATTGCAACTATTGTATAACTTACCTTAGAGTCACACTGAGACGTTCTTCTGGTGGAATGATTTCACGAAAATTTGAAAATTTAATTATTGATGGACTAATGGCATTTAAAATATATTCAAAAGTATCTTGATTCATTCGATAGTAATCGAAAAACTTTTTTTTGTCTTCTCTTAAATCATCAAATAAATGATTGAATTCTCCCAATGTATTCCTTTTCGCTAATATATTATTAGTCCAACAATTTCTTCTATTTCGATTCAGTCGCCTTCTAACTAAATACGAATTTTCCAAAGTAATTATATTTTCCATTTTACGATTGTTTCCTGAAATGAAATCGTGGGTGACTGATTCGCGTCTGATACAACCGTTTCCAGTAGACGATACCATATATGCGAAATCTGACGAATATTTTCTTCCGATTTCTGACGAATTAATTCTGACAAAAACGCAGCCAGTGGACGACTAGCCTAACTCTCTCAATAGGCTGAATAGGCTAAGCAGGAAATATCTTACTCCGGTTGGTCCTCCGAATGGAAGGTTTTTCTCTCTCCCTCCACGCAAATGCAGGTAAATTTATTCTAAATCCAACCTTCATCATCCTTAACATATTAGTATAATTAGTACATATGCGTATAACCTGAACAGATAGTAAGACGTGGTGATAAAAATTATATATTATTTGCTTTTAGTAAAATAATATGAGCTTTCCAAACCTTCCCTTTTCGTTTTTGATGTGAAAAAAAAGGGAAGTGGGTGTGATAAGGAGCATATGTCAAAAAAAGGTGATGACGTCTCTCTCTAACTGATCCTCGACTGCACTACTGAGCCTTTAGTTAAAAATAAAATTACAATCAATTTTCATAGAAAGGATAGTTTAAAATAAAAATAAACATTTTTTTCTGTCAAAATTAATAACGTTTTACATTATTATTATTATTAGTTTATAGGCATTACTAAAATCTATCAAAAATGATCGATGAAAATCCCATGACTTGATGAAAATTTATTTTTAGCACCACGTCTTATCACCTTTTCAGGTTAAACGCATATGTACTAATTCCACTAATGTGTTAGGGACAAGGAAGATTTAATTTATATGAAGTGTACCCGCATTTGCGTGGAGGGAGAGTGGAAAGTCATATAGGGAAAACCACCCTCAGTACACCCAACCGGGATTCCAATCCCGAACTGCCCATTATCAGCACCCAATATCTTGCGAGGGTGATGCCTTAGACCATGTGAACACCGAAGCGGGTTACGTGAAAGTAGACCCGGTGACTCTTCCAACTGTTGGATAAGGCCAATCCTATGAGAATCGGACTGTAGTTAAAATTATTATTATTATTATTATTATTATTATTATTAGCACCACGTCTTAATACCCGTTCGGTCTATACGCACTTACGCTAATGTGTAATGGTAGGGTGATTGCGAGATGAAATGGAGGATCTACAGTTTAACGTGGGATCCGAACCACGGTGGATGCCTGTCATTCCCCACATTCACAAGATGTCTTGTCAGAGGTGAAGGAAGGGTTTGGTAATCAGATAAATCTGTGCCGGGACCGAGGATTGAACCCCGGCTGCCAGTGCACAGACTGTAGTTAAAAGGTTTGATATGTTCCCTGAGAGGAATACTGTTTTCCCGAAGATGTCTCTCTATCTCCCCCTTGAAAAGTGACACAAAAGTCCAGTACCTTTGTCACGGAGTGTACTCGAAGATGTAGCACGGCGTTCAAGAAGAGGCCGCAGCGTTGTTGTAAAGTTTATTGCGCGGTGCGTTACTTAATTGTCTCAAGACGCTGCTAACTAAGCAATTACTCAGCCTCACGAACGCTCATCAGTCACAGCAGATAAAACCTCCCACTCCCTCCCTGTATCTTTCTCACTTCCCCCCTACCCCCCACCTAAACAATCTCTACCTCCCACCCATCACCCCTCCACCAACCGAACAACTTTGTCTTCTCGTTACTTGGATGGATCTGTTCGTCTTTCACAACACTTGGTACAGACCCTACAGTCGGGAGAGGAAGGGAATTAATACAGTTATACAGTCCAGTTTTCTTAGGAAGGGTCTTATCTGATGGCTAGAATACTAGATATACTTTCACTTAATCGTACGTTAAAGTCACGTGGAGCTTTTGATCAAGGCCGTAGCCAGCCAATAATTTCAGGGGGGGGGGGGGNGGGGGGGGGGGGTTGGTGGGCACATCCCCCAATTGCTGGAAGCCAGAAAAAAAATATATTCTAAATGATAAACAGGTCTAGAAGCTCTCTGAAAAGGTTTTTTTTTCGTCGTAAAATAACCTCCTAGCTGCCGAAGACTAAATATTAAACATTTTTTTGAAGCTCTGTGAAGTGTTTTTTTAAATGGTAAAATAACCCCCAAAATGCCGAAGATTAGGAACCTTTCCAAATATTTAACACCTCTAGAAGCTCTCTGTGCTTTTTATGGTAACACAGCCGCCTAATTTGTATTTGTATCTTAATTTTGATATTGTTTTAACCATAAATAAAGCCATATATATTTTTTTGTTCATAACATTTCTCGGGGGGTTTGAACCCCCAACCCTCCCCCCCGGTTACGGCATTGCTTTTGATAGTTAGAGAACATCGACAGCGCACAAGGGAGGAAAACCTCCTATCAAAGGCGCATGAATATATATATGTAATAATAATAATATTTAGCCCCGCGTCTTACTACCCGTTCGGATTATACGCTTTAAGTACTAATTAATCTAATGGATTAGGAATGTTGAATTAGAGGAAGTGAACCCGCATTTGCGTGGAGGGAGAGTGTAAAACCATTTAGGAAAAACCACCCCAGGTTCACCCGACCGAGATTCGAACCTCGATCTCCCCGTCCTCAGCAGTCGAGCTTCAACACGACAAGCGCGTTAGCCAACTACGTCACCGAGGCGGGTATGAATATATGTAGCCCTTTAATACTGAAACCTTCCTTGTTCTTTCTTTGGCTTCTTGTTACTTTATTCTTGTTTGTTCTGTTGTTCATTACACATCTTAACCACTTGGTTACTGGGAGCGTACTGATTTTAGTTATAATATAAGCCCTGGTTGATAAAGAACAATGTTCGATGCCAGGTTATTGAACGTTTATTACTTGCTGACTGAAATCCTTAGCTAAACATAACAAGTTTACAGGTTTGCATTACAATTACAACTGATCCACAATCAACAATGTCTGACACAATTGTTTGGTTTGACGTGCAAGCAAGCACTGTCCTGTTCCAACTGACTCGAACTCGGTTAGTGACTCTCCAAAAGTGAATGAATCTAGAACGTGAAGGAGAGTTGAACTGTTATTCCGATCGCGAGGAAGCCAGAGAGCGAGCAAGACCACGTGACCTGCCCTCTAGAGCCACACACGGCGGGCTCGGGAGTTCAAGAGCGCGGGTGACAGTAGGGTATGACGTCATACTCTACAATACACCTACAGTAGCCCCATGGCTTCTTTGGTGCTGACTGAAAGCTTTGAAAAGTTACCAGACCAAATTATGTATTCCTACGCCGAACCAAATGATTTGCAAACACATGTGTTTAGCAGCTGTCACTTCTGACAGTAAAAATTTAGGTATACACCTAAATGTTGACTGTCAGAAGTGACAGATACTAGCTGTCAGTCAGCACCAAAGAAGTCATGGGGCTACTGTACCTGTACACCTCTTCTGATATTTTTCAAAGCAGTTAAACCAATTTGGCTTGTACGCTTTCAATACGTATCCGACACCTTAGTTAAGCGTATAACCCGAACGGGTAGTAAGACGCGGTGCTAAAAAAAAAAAGACACCTTAGTTCAGTCGAGAGCATCTATATATACTGAGCTTAGGGTCCCGGGTTCGGTTTCCGGCATGGCCAATATGTATCATTGGTGAATGGGCTTACTCTTTCATAGTGATAAATTAACGGGCGGGGACTAGATGTTGTGCCTGTCTTAGTATTAAGTTAGTTTATAAGGCAGATGAAGCCAAGACAGACCTAGCAGGCCGGTAGTGGAAAAATATATGGCTTGAATAAAACAATCTGACACAGGCCATAGGCTGAAAACAGTAATGAATGTAAGGTGAAGCTTTCAGTACGTAGTCTTTCGATAGATAAGTACTATCAATACATATAAAATGAGATCTTTAGGTCATCACTATTGATATATCATGAAATAAAACACAGGACAAATATTAGATATGGAAAAAAAAACCACTCCAATGTTCTAACCACTGAACTAGCCAGGAGTCATCCCGTTCCCTTAGTCATTCTTTGCTCATATTTTAAGGCAGAATCTGTGATGGACGTGTGAAAATCGTCAGCTAGATATGTGTGATCAAATAAAATCACAAACTCTCAGATAACTGTTAAATACTGTCGTTCCATTTGGCCAGATGGTGGTCAGTGCACCTGGATATAAACCTAGGTTTCCCGGTTTCGGTTCACTGTTTGTTCCCTTGGGTATTTTTTTTTTCTTAAGGGGAATTATCTCAACGGTCACCAAGGGTTGGTAAATTAGGCTTAAGTTATGTTTAAAACTCCCACTGGCCCACCCCCCCAAATTCACTTTCATCACATCGTCTAATAGCGGGTATCATGTGTAGACAACACCCTTTGGTGTAGGCAACGCTCTGTGCCAGCAGAGCGGCGAATAGTCTACATACAGGCGACTGAACTGGATGTCACAGCCCTCTCGATCAGTAATGAGAATGACATATGCTAACAAAAAACTGTTCTTCATACAGAAAACCCCACTTACATTCAGATATGTCATCATAATATGATATACCGTGCTTTAAATAAAAATTTACCAAGAAACAATTTACAAAACATAAATATGATCTTTGATTTCAGCTCCAACTTTATTTCACAAGCTTCAAGGTTAGCTTCGATTTTGATTTGCATTTAAAAAAGTGACATTCTTTCACCTCTTAGTAAACTCAAATATAAGTATTGACATGTTTGCATTACTAACAATATTATTATTATTATTATTAGCACCGCGTCTTACTACCCATTCGGGTTGTACGCACTTACACTAATGTGTAATGGTAGGGTGATTGTGAGATGAAATGGAGGACCTACAGTTTAACGTGGAATCCGAACCACGGTGGAGGCCTGGCATTCCCCACATTCACAAGATGTCTTGTCAGAGGTGAAGGAAGGGTTTGGTAATCAGATAAATCTGTGCTGGGACCGAGGATTGAACCCCGGCCGCCATACTAACAATACATTATCGATATGTTTATCACTGTGTCTTTCTATCTATTCGGTCTGTACACATATATGATAATTCTTCTAATGGTGTGGGAATGAAGAGAAAAGAATTTTCATTTTTGTGGAAGGAAATTAGGAAAACATTTAGGGAAAACAAACCCTGGTAGACCCGACCGGGATTCAAACGCTGATCTCCTCGTCAGCAGGAGGTTAGTCTAACATGAGAGGATATCCTTAGATGAAGTGGGTATTTAATTATTTAATTTCAACGTAAACGTGTTAGGACTAAATTGAAATGGACAGGGTACGGTTGTCTGAAGGATAAAGTTTCTCTAACGTCAATCAAGTTATTTGGCAAAATGAAGATAAAAGTCTCATTTTCATAAGAAGAACATTTCAGGAAATTCAAACATATATATTTTTGGCGGTAAGCATTGAAAACAGTTTACATATTATTAGTGTTATTTTTTAGTTGTTGATAATATCTATCAAAGGTGATTACTGAAGATCACATTATCCAAGTTATGGACTAGTTAAAGTAGATCTAACAAATTTTCTACCTATCAGATAAGGATCTTTTTTTTAAAATTAAAATTAGACTGTATTAAAGCTACACGTTTAATCCAATCCACTCCTGCCGGGATTCTAATTTAATTAATACCCATTGGAAAGAAATGAAAACCGAATGCTCTCCTTGTACGTGTATACGAGATTCAACTTTATGCGTTTATAGAGAAGAGGAATTTCGGGAATGCTTTTATTGAGAAGGGGGGGAAAAAAACTAAAAGAGAAGTTAGATCCTACAAACTCTGTTTTATTGAAATGTATTTTTGTCGCATCAATTTTTTTTTCCCTACGCCAGAGTGGAAAAAAAAAGAGTAATGAATGATTACTTTTTTATGTATCTAACTGAAACGTGTATTTAATCGGTTCAAATTCGTCTCTTTTTTTCTTCCCTCTATTTACCGTTGTTATATCCTAACCCAGCTTGACGATTCCTCGTCAAAGCCTTTCTATTGCTTTACTTAGTCCACGAGAGGCTGGGAGGGGTGAAGGTGGAGGAGGGGGGAGGGGGAGAACTACAGGAGTAAGAGGGAAGGCTAGGAATCGGCGGAAGAAAGGGACAGATATTAACTGAGGCGCCGATTGCACATCAATGGCCGACGAAATTGCTATTTCTGCCTCACGGACTCCTAATCCTTCGTCCATTTAGACCTCAAAAGCATAATCATTTCCTTTTCGCCCTCCAAAACGATTTCTTTTCTCTCTCTCTCTCTTCTTTTTTGTTGTTGTTTGTATATCATCTATATTGGTCTCTACGTTTAGATTTTCCTCTTCTTCAAAGTTAAGCTACTGGAGTGATAATGTGATACCACGTTGCTCCGTTTGGCGCGCTAGTGGGAGGGGGACAAAAAACAAACGAACGAATGTTACGTCAGTGCTGCCACCATAACACGGTGCCGTTTCGATGTACCAAGATACCGTGTTCCACATATCACTTCCCGCTTCGTTATTTTAGCCTAATATTCAGATGTAATATTTATGAGGAAGTTGAGAAATCATTTATGAACAGAAATGCTTCAGTTTACCAAGATGGGATTCGAACCTCGTACCTCCTAGTCATCGGCAAACTCAGACAAGACTAGTATGAAGCCCGTCGGTGCTGGTTACAGAGTAAAAGTCTTGCAACTGATGCTCGTTTTACTTACATTTATTCCCCCCACTCTTTATACAGGCAAATGTGAGTACATTTCCTCAAATTTTTTACCTTACCCCTTCCTGGGACGTTTGGTGAGAAGCGGAACACGTGAAAAAAAGTTTTACAATATTGTGTGATATAGTTTTATCTGGGACGTTAGTTATTTGTCAGTATAAATATAGGTCTACTGTAGTCTCTTACGTGTTCATTTACCGATTATCATCAAATATAATATTATCGATTCAACACATATCGATATATTTTTTAAATTAAAAGTTCAACACAATGATTATTAACGGACCAAATAATCCGGTAGAGCCATGGACATAAATCACGCTAGCCCTTGTTTTGAAAAATCTATGACATAGACATAAACAAGGAACAGAATTCACGCGGAATCCGAAATTCGACTCGTATTAAAATATAAACGTCCTTTGTGTTGATCAAAACATCTCAATTTCTACAAAACAAAAATTTGGGCTTGCATTCTTTTTAAAACTAGACCTTTTTTAAATTATTAATCTTCTTTTTAGGGGGACTTAAAATTGAAATTGAAGACCCGTATAAAGGTTTGACGACGTTTATGTCAAACGATTGAATCGGAAGCTTTACTCTTATGAGGACGTTTTTTTCAATATCAGACGGAATAAATAACACACTAATCAAAATGATTCCAAACCGAAACCTAGATCATTAACTTCTAATCTCGATTGTATGTCACAGAGAACCAACCAGCACGACCTTTTAGTTCCAGATTAGCCACGAGACATACAACTCTCTCCCCCCCCCTTCCCCGACCAACCCTCTATAACATTTTCACCTTTCCACCCTTAGAAACATCCCTTTGCTAATGTTATCTTTGTAAACCTGACGGAGAAGTAACAAGCAAGCAAGAGGGCGAATGTGAAATGAATGATGACATTCTAATAAAGCAAAGCAGGCGATACACTAACAACAGGCATACCCGCCACAAACTACAATCACTACTACCAACTGTAGTTTATCTTAATTCCCTTTCGACCACGAGGGTCCCGTGTGTAAACAGCGGCTTGTGGCTGTGCCGCGGTTCGTCGCTTGATAATGCAGTAACACCCTCCCCCCCCCTCTCTTATTGTCCCGCAGTCGACCCGACTGATACGCCACCGCGCCGGGGCATTCATATGGTAATTGGGGCGATCAGCGCAACAGCCGACCAACTCCTCCTGTCACGTGGTTACACCGGGCTCCGATTAAGGCTGTATGGACCTTATTATTATTTTTATTATCGCCGCGTCTTACTACCCGTTCGAGTTGTACGCACTTACGCTAATGTGTAATGGTAGGGTGATTGTGAGATGAAATGAAGGACCTACAGTTTAACGTGGAATCCGAACCACGGTGGAGGCCTGGCATTCCCCACATTCACAAGATGTCTTGTCAGAGGTGAAGGAAGGGTTTGGTAATCAGATAGATCTTTGCCGGGACCGAGGATTGAACCCCGGCCGCCAGCATAGAAGTCTGACACCTTACCCCTAGACTGCCAGGTCAACTGTATGGACCTTAAACTTAAAATAATTTTGAATAACGTCACTCGTATTATTAATATTTAAGGGTGTATGAAACCGAAACGTTAATATGAAGAATGTTGTTTGCATTGATAACTATTAAGGCGGTTTGAGCCCGAAACTCGGTAATGTCATTTTGCAGAACGTTTGTTAGATTAATAACTATTGTTAAGGGTATATACCCAAAGCTCAAAACGACATTTTAAATAACGTTGGTTATATTGATGATTCTTAAGGCTGTTTGAGCCCGATTTGGAATAGTTTGTTGTGTTGAAAACCATCGTTTAGTTGTATGAACACAACATATCTTTTAGTTAAGGTTGTTTGAATCCAATACGTCATTATGAAGAACGCTCTTTGCATCGTTAAGGCTGTTCAAACCCAAAACTTACACAAGCAATCATTAAGATTGCATTGATAATCAATCATATTTTAAGGTATTGGAACCAGAAATTAGCAAACGATGAAACTCAAACTTAAGGCTGCTTAAACCCGAAACTCAAAAAGGTAATTACACTTATCATGAATAGATTTGTTCTATTGATAATCATAGTTAAGGCTCTTTGATCTGTTGAACATGAACACGATAAACATCTTTTTGAATATTGTTGGTTGAATTGACAGCCCTATTAAGACGGTTTGAACCCATACATATTAAACGCCAATTTTAAGACTATTGGTTGCATTGATAATCAGATTTAAGTCTGTTTGAGCCCGAAAATAACAAAGTTCATCATGAATAACGTTGGATGCAATGAGTACCATAGTTAATATATTAACGTAGACTAATTTTGGAGATCATTGTTAACATTCAATTAAAGTTCAGATGGATTGAATCTTAAATTTAAAAAGGTTACTAGGGAAAAGTTATCCTAGTTTTATTGATAATAATAATAATAATAATAATAATGCAGATTATTTGAATCTATGTATCAGGAGCAGTACGCATGGGATAGGAAAGGTATTGTTAGGGGGCATATTTTGGAGGTTTAAACCCCTCCCATTGAGAAATAAATTTACACTAGTTATAACAATATCAATAAATGAAACGAGAACAAAAACATTTCCAGTAGTAAACTTGAGAGACGCGCGATATTTGTAAGACTCCTATTAAATAATTTCGTCCCTGAAGTTTAACTTCAACACAGACATAACGCCCCGTTTATCAAACATATATTACAACCGTAATAAAGTAAATCCTCGTTTGGTTGATGATACTTATGTGTGTGTGTTGGGATTTGAACCCAAGGCTCGGAGTAGCAACACAACCAACTTATTATTATATATGATTATTATTAGCACCACGTCTTACTACCCGTTCGGGTTACACGCACTTACGCTAATGTGTAGGTAGGGTGATTGTGAGATGAAATGAAGGACCTACAGTTTAACGTGGAATTCGAACCACGGTGGAGACCTGGCATTCCTCACATTCACAAGTTGTGATTAATACACGTCTTGTCAGAGGCGAAAGAAAAGTTTGGCAATCAGATAAATCTGTAACGGGACCGAGGATTGAACCCCGGACCCCTAGAACAGAAGTCCGACACCTTACCCCTAGACCACCAGGTCATCACACACAACCAACATAAAAAGTGTCGAGCTTCTAACTTATGAAAACTATGAAACCATGTGTATAGAATATTACTTTAGCACCGCGTCTTACTACCCGTTCGGTCTTGTGTACTAATCGTACTAATGATTGTAGGGATTAGGAAGGTTATATTTAGAAACATTGTGCCCGCATTTGTCTAGAGGAAGAGTGGGAAGCAATTTTTTTTAAGCTCAGTACACACCATCAAGATTCGAACCTCGATCACCCGGTCATCGGCAGTCTAGTCTACTGCAAGAATAGCACCTTAGACCATGTGTCCACCGAAGCGGTTAATATAAATTAAAACGAACGTTAGTGGAATGAAAATGCGTTTGAAATTAAGGATGATTTTTATTTACTTTTATTGTTTACCAATGTGACAACACCTAGACTAAATTAGAAAGGATATAAACTTATAACAATTTATTTACAAACTTACTTCGAGAAAGGTGGCCTCATGGTTTAAGGCGTTAAAACTGGGGGTGAAATAGTGGCATGTTGCCAGGATCGCCATATTTTGCCTGTGAATAGATCTTATCACTCAGCAGAGCTTATGTATGATTAGTCTAATAGGAATCGAGGGAGGGAGAACATATCACCGGTCTAGTCTGTCTACTGAGATGAGGGTGCCGGGTTCGATTCTTGGCACGGTCGAAAAAATGTATCGTTGTTGAAATGTGGGGTTCCCTTTTCCTCTTTGATGAATTAACGGCTGAGGGCTGGATGTTGTGTCTGTTCTAGAATTAAGTTAGTTTGTAAGTCATGTGCTGATAATATAATCAGTTGATTCAGTAAGTGCACGTTAAATACTTTGAATAAATGAAAAAAAAATTGAAGAAGTGTACTCACATAAGAGTGGAGAGAAAGTGGAAAAACATAAAGGGGGAAAGAAAACCTCAATAAACCCATCCGGGATTTGAACTCGGATATCCCCATTATCTGCAGTACAGTCTATTGTGAGAGTGGCTTAGACCATATTGCCACTGAAGCTTTTTTTCTAATTGTTTTCTCACTTTTTCTATTTGTTTTCACACGTTCCCTCCACGCAAATGTGGGTGCGTTCAATTTTACTTGTCTCATCCATTCTCTACACTATTAGGATGGGTAATAATCCGCGGCGCATAAAAATAAAATGTAAAAAATAAACCCACACGTTTTTCTATAGGGTCACACTAAGAAAAAAAAAGGG
>CABEEJ010001979.1:94781-109130 GCA_901482245.1 Timema douglasi
GGGGGGGCTAGGTCACTGCCTCATTATCGTCTGTCTCTCTCTGTCTTACGTAAGAATTGTTCTGACCCCCGCCCCTACCAACCTTTCCTCTTGCCAGCAAGAATAAGCTAAGCTTGAAAATCCCTACACCTTACCACAGAATAAGTTTTTATTTTTTAAAAGGTGCTTCAAATGTACTGTTTATTCTTAAGAAAATCAAGGCAATGAGTTGTGCTAAACATCCTCCCCTTTACGGTGGCGGCTTGTAGCTAAAATTAGTGGGGGTGCTGCTCCAGAACATGTTTAGCCTTTGTTTTAAAATTGTGTAAAAGGAAAAAAAAAATGTATTAAAAGAAAATTTATTCAAGAACTTGATAAAATCTTTTTTTAAAAAACCTAAAATTTTTCACTTACTTTAACTTAAATTGTTACAGTTAAAGTTTGATCTATTCATTTAAAAACTAAATCCATTCTTCTTGTTTTAATTTGCACAAAAAAATTCATTAATTTTCTCCTTGATCTTTGGGTGAAAATTGAGGAAATTTTTCTCCATTGAAAGTACTGCAAACGCATTAGTCTTTCTATTAAATAAAAGAAAATGGATCAAATAGAATAGCTGAAAGCAGAATATTAATCTAATTATACACTCTTCTACACTTCATCACATTCAAGAATATGTTGCAAGGTTTTTAAGCAAAAGACACGCTGAGTAAAAAAAAACTTCCTTCCACCATCACGCCAGAGCCGGCATTGCGAGAGCAACAGTGCTCTCTCTACCTGGCAGTCTCGCCTTCCTTCCCACTCCCCTCCTATGTGCGCATGCGCACAACAGTCAAACACCACGTCGCTGGCACTGTGAAGCGCACAGTTCCATACACATATTTTTGTATTGTTTTCATAAACTGGGGGATGACTACTGAAGTACTGACACTAAGCTTAAGGAATATATATTGTACTACAAAAATAAATAAAGAATTTTCTTTAAAAAAGGACTCATTATATTAAATGCTATTGATAATATCAAGTGGAAATAAGGGGTGCTGCAGTTCCGCAGTGCCTATACACGAGCCGCCTCTTCTCCTTTACAAATTACACTATGGTCATATATTTTAAGCTTTGCCATAGTGGAAGCGTGCAAGTTAAGTTTGTTACATTTCTGGGTGAATGAAGTGTATAGTCTTAGGTGAACACACGGTACAATTTCTTAGCCACAATATTTTGTACAATACACTGTGTAATGCGTACTGGGGTTTATGTTCCTTCATTAAAAGTAATAAACACTAAACTTTTTTTTTTATCGCGGGATATTGAGTTGGCATCACTGTGTTTGTACGTAACGCTTGCTCGCCAATGACAAGGCTTTTTATATTTTATTCTATTTTTTGGCGAGAAGGTGAAATGAATTGGGAAGAAGGATGCAATAATTTAAATAGACTCTGGTGATCAATAAAAAGACCGGGGAAAGGGGTAGGTTTTAGGATTGGAGAGAAGGAGATTAGGAGACTGAACCTTCGATCCACAGACTATCAGTTACTTTAGTTGGCAGACAAGCCACGGACTCATTGATGCTCTTACTACCGGTCTCGTTAGCTCTGTCGGAATCATCTACATAAAAAAATAATCCAAGTTACTCAAATTTCACCTTCTGAAATTACAGAATAAACTAGTAGACCTTGCTCCCTCCATGTTATTATTGTTACTACAGTCTTACTAGTAGTTCTGTGAACAGTAGACCTCCCTCCATGTTATTATCGTTACTACAAGTCCTACTAGTAGTCCTGTGAACAGTAGACCTCCTTCAAAGTTCTTATCGTTATCTTAAGATTCATGTTGGAAACAATGACTACAGCGTCACACGTGTGAGAGAAATGTCTAGTTTTACAAGTGCTGACACAGTGACTGTGAATAATCACTGGTATAAATCACTGCTCTTTTAAAAAAAGGTCACTGTGATCACAGAATCTGATATCGTAAAATCACTGTTTCGCCCATCCCTACAGTTCTTAGTGGTTACCATGAAGACAAAGTTGGGAAGCTCCCGGACATTATTAAGTTAAAATATTCTCATAATTTCTCCTTGGAATTGAAGTTGTGTGTCCAACATCTTAGCTCAGACGGTAGCGTGTCTGCCTACTGAGTTAAGGGTCTCGAGCTCGATTCTCGGCCATGATCGAAAACTTATCTTTAATGAAAGTATGGTCTTACTCTTTCACATTAATAAATTGATCACTGGAGACAGAATGTTGTACCTGTCATAGTCTCAAGTTGGCTTATAAAGCATACGAAGCTACAACAGGGTTAGTCAGCCGTTAGGGGAAATAATGTGAATAATCAAACTGACCCAGACAATAGGTTGGAAACAGTAATGGATGTAAAAAATATATTTAAAAAAATATAAATTGGACTTTGGCTTGTTTGGTGTAGTTAACGGAATATTTTCTGACCAAAGGCCGGATAGCCAAGAGACTAATGCAGTCCTAGATATTTACGAAGTCAATCATATTCCTCAGATAACGATATCTCGAACACATTCACACAAGGTATAAACATGACATGCCAATCACATCGACTGGCGCTATTTTTAAGGGCGCTATAATACAAGACGACACGATTAATATTAGTTAAAAAAAAGTTTACAGCCAAGAAGTTTAAGTTAGAAAACGGTGCTAATAGTAAGATGCCAAGACTTTGTGGAAAAGAATTTAAAAAAATAGGATAAAAACCAAACAAACCTTTATATAAAAAAAAGTAGGATGAAGATGAAATAAAGTAAAAAAAACGTATATAGAAGGGAGGAAAGAAAAAAGAGAGAAAGAGAGAGCAACTAGAGAATGTGAGGCGAGAAATGGAAGGCAAGTGGAGTTTCAAGTGATTTTCCACTTGGCTGGAGACGAATGTGCGACTTGATGGATCTATTACTCGGCCCCCTTCCCCTTCATATTAACCCTACCCCCTCTCAGTCCCCCAACAACACGTGACACAAGACACGGTTCATGCTGGGAACAGGATAGTAGAGCACGCGAGGAGGTCTTTGATAGCGTATCAAAAACACTTTTAATACTTTGATTGGACGTAACAATACAGATTCCCAGTTACATTGATTCCATTTTTTTTATTAGAATGTATTATTATTATTATTAGCACCGCGTCTTACTACCCGTTCGGGTTATACACACTTCGCTAATGTGTAATGGTAGGGTCTAAGGCATCACTCTCGCAATAGACTAGACTGCCGATGAAGGGGATACCAGGCTTCGAATATCAGCCGGGTATACTGAAGGTGGTTTTCCACTCTATTTTCATGCAGATGTGTGTACACTTCTACTAAAATCAACCTTACTCATCCTTATAGTCCATACATAGGTGTAAAACCTGAACGGGTATTTAGATGAAGTGCTAAGAAGAAAAAAAGATCTCTTTTCACTCGGTCAAAAAGTATGTGCAAATTTAATAACTCAAATTACGTTATAATCATGGATATAATTTATTGGCGTCGGGTGCAAAAACAGTGAGTGGGAAAAAAGTGTAACTTTAACTTTCTTGGGGACTGTCGTTATGGGCGGCTCCAGAGAACCAATCGTAGGTGGACAAATTAATAATATCGATGTGCGGATAGAAATTAAAACTTCAATTATAGTAAATGAGACGGTCGATATTTTATAAAAAATATCTTATTTTAATTTTTTTGATAAAATATAGAAATTCAGAGATAACTTCAATGGATTAATCCTACATATTTCTGTTTTACTTAAAACACTAAACAAAAAATAAAATAATTAAAATATTGACTGTAGAATTTTCTGAAATTGTTTTATTTCAATGAGTTTGATTGGTAAAAAGTATCATATTTTCCTATTGGGTGATACTATATCACGTGGTTAAGGTGGGGTGTGAGACAATATGAGAACATGTAAGTGTTTTTTTGCCATTTTTATTTCAAAACTGTTTTTTGTCCAAAATAAATCAAATAATTTTTGAGTAGAAACATAGAGCTTAATTTTATTCACATGGTGATGATATAATTCTTGAATATCTATCAAGAGTTTCTTGAAATTTAATGACAGTCTTTCTCTTCATTTAAAAAAGTTTGTCAACTAATGCCGCTACGCCCTTGACAGATATTCAACAACTGTTGATATCAACACGTGAAAAAAAAATTAAACTCTGTTTCTACTGGGGAAATATTAGATTGATTTTTATAAAAAAAAAAGTTTTGCTACAAAATCTTAAAAACACCGACCTTTTATCGCATATCCTTCCATCCCACCTTAAGGGCACGAAGCGTGCTTACAGAATTAAAATGTATATGGACTTAAGGCCTATAAGAACATTGAACTAACAGATTATATATACAAGGCTCCTGGGTGTGTCTTAATGTTGTAATTATATAGGCTACTGTGATGCTCTCATCTTAGTGATTTATTCTCAAGATGTTTGAGATCTATTGTAAGTTCAACTATCACCGGCCAGATAGTAATTGTATAGAGTCAAGTATCTGAAATGTGAGGTATTTCCTGTAAAATCCGTACGTAGGCCCATGACTGCCTATTCAAATGGGAGAGCATTGCATCTGTGAGAAGCGATGTTTAAGCATCACGTGATTTTGGAAGACGTGGATCTAGGCCCGTTGATTGGTGCTTAATGCCGTCATTGGAATCTCCTAGTTGGCAGATTCTAGCTAGTGTGTATCCTAGAGCAGAGCTCTGGGCAGTTGGTTCCAGACAGTTGGTGTAGACAGTTGTCGAGTGTGTACTAACTAAGGTGAGTACGTTTAGCGACGGCATGCCTTACGCGCAACCACGATTAAAAACATTGGTTGGACATTGTTTAAACAATGGTTAGACAATGGTTAAAGAGTTATGATCCCACTGCTGCCGAGGGAAGTTAGAGATCATAAGCGATGACGCTGTAAGATAATGGTGATCGTGGATGGATGAACGAAGCATTCGTCAGAAGGTGTCATGAGTTCGACGGTGATGTATGAGAGCAGGTTGTTTTGAGAAATAAACCAACAGTAGTGTATGTGATTGATTGTGTTTTCTTTTGTATCTCGCTTGGACCCTTCACCTACAAATGTTAGTCAGCAGTCACGAATATTTTGGTGTGGAAATGTAATAGTCGACCCGTAACCTTTAAATATTTGTGTCAGATAGTGCCATACACTACGTTAATTTGTGAATCGTGTAGGCCTATTTATGCAAACTTATATGTTGAGAAGTTCAGGTTAAAAAATTCAATACAATAAAAATAAATAAAATACTGTTTCAAAATCACTATACTTTTAAAAAATTAAATTTTTTCTTTAAGATAAAAAAATATTAAACCTATCATTTTATCGTTATATGATTTTGTTGTACCCTTATAAAACCATTTGATTATTGCAGGATTTAAATTTATATTCATTAAAGTTTATACTGTCTAAAACACATTATATTTAATCAATAATCGTGTTTGGTGATTATTTATTGCCAATCTAAATTAAATGACGCGTTCACAATAGGGGTGTAACAAATGATGCAATCACATTGATAACGTATTGGAACGAGGCTACTAAATATCACGTTATAAGCGATACCCAGAACTAAATAGTCCGAAAGAATGACAAAACAGCATCTAGTACACATGCAATTATGACTGCAATTACTCTGTAACGACTACTGCGCATTACAATACGAATCGAAATTGTCTTCATCCGCTGCGAAGTGTGACCGAAAAAAAAAAAGTCTCTTTGCAAGTAATAGCGTGAAGTGGTTTGATTTACATAATTGAACAGCATCTGTGTCTCGATTTGACTGGAAAGGACTGCGGTAAGAGTAACGTAAGGGGTGGGAAAATAGGGAGGGGAGGAAAAGGAAACCCGAAACGTTGGCGAACCTGTTTGCAACTGTATAAATCACACGGTAGAGTAGTGAAGCGTTTTGTGAGAGTTCGTCTGAATGATTAGTTCACTGGTCCCACCGCCAGAGGCGTACATGACGCAGGTCACGTGACTCGACAATGTTTGCTCCCTAGCTTCAAATGATTATGAAAATAGACGTTGATTAAAGAAGGTTTACGATGATTGAACAAGCAATCAATCTATGTGATTAATACCAAGCTAAACACAAAATAAATGGGGACTTGTTTATCTTTCACATTTATCAGATTACCGAATACAAGTGGGAAATCAATTTGTTAAACTCTTTTACTGTTTTATAACAAACAAACACAAAACCATAAAAACAGTACATTGTTATATAATCTATATATTATTTCATTTATAGTCTTTGGTGTAGTGTTTCTACAACAATGTATAAACCTATTATTTTTCGTTTCACAAATCTTACGAGTTTTTAGTAAATGTCTATTTTAAGATAAAAGTGTGATAAAGTCTGTGCAGTGCATCATACAATTTATTATTAAAAGCTTTAACTGTACTTGAGGTGGACAATAAATGACTGAAGTATAGTTGGAGATTTTGAATTATTCTTTTAATTGATTTAATTAATTTATAGAAATGCCATAAAACGTTGTGAGGATTATTCTTAAGCCTATTATTTGCACTATTATAAGTTTAGGACTCAAGGTATTTTTATTACCAGTATACACGTTCGAAAATTAATGATAATATTCTATTAAGGCTTCAATGAAAACGAAAAATAATCAAAAGCTAGATGTTTTAAAATATACTCCTATTTTTTTTTAATGCTACGTGCACACAATATTCATAGTATTGGAAATGAAAACCTAAAACCAATAGGGGGAAAACTAACAAAGATAATGTTTAAGTTTCTTCAAAGCTTAAAAACCCACAAGTAGTGTATACCTACATTCTACCCTCAATCCAATCAGTTGATTGACCATACGAGAGAGAGAAAGGGGATTGGAGTATTGTTTTATATGTTCCTGCTTAGTAAAATATATATTCTTGAAATGAGACCAACCTATAATATCCCTTTTACGCAAATAGAACATTGTACGTGTAGACTACAGCGCACCTGTTTCGGTAAAGGGCTCGCTAGTTTCAAGAGCTTGGACGAAGGAGACTAGGAAATCTCACATCATGTCTTTCTGGTAAGACATGCCATGGTCCGTATATCATGAGGTCATGTCACACCAACCATTTTGGTTTAATCATTTTTAATTATTTGAGTCATTTTACGCTTGATACCTGATAGATACCGTATTATCCAAATCCACTATATATTGCCTGATAAATTTTAATTTTAAAATTACAGTAGACTATAAGACAATCTAATACTAGCGACATGGCTCTCCAAATTATTGTGGTCATTGAAGATTTACTGGGTTTGGCAAAAAATGCGTTAAATATATATAATAAATAATATTTCTAGAAACCAAATGATTAAAATATACATTTTTAAAATGTTATCAAACAACATTTAGTAATATGAGATACCAAAATGGTATTCATGACTTATCTATAAATAAAAAACAACAACTCTGTATGGTGCAAATCAAAAAGGCTAGCCTTTGGTGTTCCTTTATGAAACAATAAACTTTAGAGGGTATTAAGACCGATTATTTTAATTTAAATGTAAATTAATATAATCAGCAATAAAAACGAAAATAATGAATCAATAATTGAAATGAGAACATCCTACATAAAATCCATGCCAGGATTACTTGGGATGATTTTATCTATTTTTAAATTTTGCAATGGTTTTTAAATTTTTTCCCCACCCTAATAAGTTTGATATACTTCCTCAGAGCTGCCCTCCCTATCTTTATTACATTATAAATTCGTTAAGAGCCATTATGTTAAGCGTATGAATTTAAAGTGTAAGGTCCTCGATATGTTAAGCTACTGTAGACCAGTGTCGTGGCATGGAGTGTTATCAGGGCAATCAGAGCTTGTTAAGATTGTATTTATGACATGTTCTACTCAACTCAGTCCCCATTTGAACAATTGTACATAGCACTACATAGCTAATATGAAAATGCATTTTAGTTTTTACATGATCAATTAATTTTTACTTAATAATTATCAAATTCTACAGGTACACTTTACTAACACTGGCATCAAGTTACTCTAAGCCATTGTTGTTAGAATATTTTACTTTGCAGTGAAAATGTGTTTGCATTCAACATTTTATAACATAAGGCATCATGGGCTGGAAAACTTTTTTTTTGTGAGCTTGTGAGTTGCTACTATACTCAAACATATCGCACAGTTTGTTCATATTTCTAAAGTTGGTCAACGTGTAAAATCAGTCAGCTTGGCTACCATGAAGTGGAATGGTTGCAGTAAAATCTTACTGCTATCCTCGTGGTAGATTTTAATAATTATGTTATTCGGCCTCATGGCGTAATGGCCAGTGCACCTGGTTATGCACCTAGGAGACCCGGGTTTAATATTCGGCTGTTTGCCTTGGGTATTTTTCTTTTAAGGAGTACTATTCCAATGGTCACCGGGATTGGTAAATTAGGCTTAAGTTATGTTTAAGACTCCCATTGGCACATACCATTATATTCACTATTATCACATCATCTCATTGTGGTTAGGTGTAGACAACCTCTAAAGGTGTATCCTGGACAACAATTTGTGCCATCAGAGTGACGAATAGCTTACGTACAGGTGGTAGAACTGGATGTCGTGTCCCTCCCAACCAATAATACCATAATATGGGGGGGGGGGAAAAAGTGTTTCACCTCAACGCCATCTGTTGCCATTTATTATAACATGTAGGTAGCGAGTCCTAGTATTCGTTGCTCCGTGCAATGGCAAGCAATCACCAGCAGCTTCGCGGAACAGTGAGAGGACGGGTGGGGGGTTGGAGGGTTTGGACCAATGGCAGCGACCCTAGGGACAGAGGTATGTGACGTCATCCCTACCCTACCAGTCTTCCTTCTAATTCACTCTAATGTGTAACTAATTGTTTTAGTCATTATTAATACTCGAGTAAATACCGCGAGAGCGAGTCGAGTAGAGTCGGAATTTGTGCTAGAGGGGCATATGTGCGTCTCTTGACGATTCAACCAATAGGTGTAGTTTTTTTTATAGCTATCCGCATGCCTTAGTGCTAGTAACAGGTATTAAAAGGCTTTGATAGGAATAGGAGGTTGAATATCTGATTAACTGCACATAAAGAGTATTCAGAACAGTAAAACCAAAATAAAATAAAAGAGAAGCTGGAGATAGATAATGTATTAGTGTATTAAGACGATCTTTAGTTAACTCGGGTAGTAAGATGCGGTGCTAAATAATAAAAAAATAGTTGATTGGGATAGAACCCCGTCCTCCTAAATTAGAGCACTCCACAGTAAAGTTTAACCATTTGGGCTATGCATACTAATTGTGCGAATTATTGGTCATACATACTGTGTGATGTATTGGTCATGCATATAACTGTGGGACGTATTGATCATGCATACTAATCATAGGCCTAGTATTGAAAGTATATATTTAATTACAATGTTTAATTTATTCTCAAATGTAATTTTGTGGCCGAACATACCAAATCAGCTCAATCGAGCGAAAAAAGAAGTGTCATTATTTTAACAGATTTAACTCTGCCAGCGACTAATATTGAATGTGACCTGCCTCACAGTGATGTTTTGTGGGTTGCATGCTGTGTCTATCTCACGGGGCACAGTGAATACTGCTCAATTCCGAATTTGAATAAGCTTTTAGATTTATGGTATGAATAGATGATGATAGTAATAATAGTAATACTAATGGCGTGTTAGAGCTACATCCATCTGTAACTTAGTTTACGGTAAGATTATCCAGTACTAATGCACCGTTGCTCAGTGGACGCCCGAATGTACTAATCGTACATCCTTTCCATGGAAGCTCTTTCCATGTCCCGATGAGATGAGATGATGGTGATAGTGTATATGAGGGTGTAGAGCCATTATAAATACTTAAAACCAAACTTAAACCTAACTAACCGAATCTTGATGACCGTTGGGGTGATTCCCCTTTCGAAAAAATACCCAAGGTACCAGCCAGGAATCGAACCCGGAACTCCTAGGCTCGTATTCAGGTGCACTGACTACTACACAACTGGGCTGGTTGGTATGAATACAAACACTAATTTTTCAATTTTTACTTCTTTTCTGGTAAATATATTTTACACAGTAAATTTAAGCAAGTAGGAATGACAGTTCCTGTGACTGCTATGGACCAAGTTTCTAAACTACCCGCACAGGTAGAGACCAAAATACGCATATTTACAAATACTGGTGCAGTGAATGTACTTTCTCGTTTCTATATCTAGTAAGATATGTGAAATTAATTACTATACAGTGTTGCAGAAACATATTGGGACATTACATGTCATCAAAGTAAGAGCACAAATTAAATAATATAACCCGCCTCGGTGGCCACGCGGTCCAACGCGCTACTCTCACAGTAGACTAGACTGTCAAAGATGGAGAGATTAAGGTTCGAGTCTCGGTTGGGTGTACTGAGGGAGGTTAAATTTTTAATTTTTTACACTATCCCTCTACGCAAATGCAGGTACACTTTCTTTTAATGTATACCCTTCCTAATCACTAAAATCATGAGCATAATTAGAACATAAGCGTGTAACACGATCGGGTAGTAAGATGCGTTGATAAAAAATAATAAAAAATAAAGGAACATAATTAAGGGGAGTCTACTCGTTCTCCATACTACCCGTTTTGAAAAACATATGTCTGCTTCAAAACTATCCAATTATGTCCAATACGGTACAGTTCTTACCCCTGTACAGCGCGTCTTACTACCCACCCGACATCTTTATCTACGCTGGTGGGTTAAAGATGAAGAAGCTAGAATTTAGAAGGGCTATACGCTATATATTTATATAGGAGTGGGAAAACATTTTTTGAAGAAACAAAAATATCTCAATACACCCAGTCAGGATTTGAACCTCATCCTTCGCATCATCGGAAAAAAACATACTAGATAAGCCTGAAATTTGACCCACGTGCCCACCGATGCGAGTTGGGCCAATTATATTTCATAAATGGCGTGATTAATATTTGAGTAAGGATTTGATTCGATTCTTCATTTTTACTTTTTCTTTAGAAGAAAACGTATTGTGATCGTAAACATTTTCGATCTCAAGATAATGATGAATCTTGATGTTTTATGTTATCCCCCCTCCCCGAACCTAAATAGTGGGTCCTCTGCCATTCTGTTTGTTCCTATTTCTGTCTGTCTGTCTGTCTGTCTGTCCCTGTGCCTAAACAGCTTAATGGATTTTTGTTCAAACGTTTGATGTTCTGATAATGTAATGATCACAGTATGTCTGCGTGTAACCCTAAAAAATACTATGTTGAAGATTTGAAATGTTTCTAAAATTGTCTTAAGGATTTTTGTTGAAAATAAATTTCTGAGAAATATTATGACGTGACAAATAACATTGTTTACTTTTTATGGTGGGGTGGGGGATTTTCTTTAGAGACGTTTATTATTGAATAGGTTTTTTTTAGAAAACTTAATTAAACTTTCTTCATTCACTTACGTGATTAAATGCTGATCACCCGTATGTGTAGTAAGACGTAACGTAAGACGTGGTTTAAAAACACACACATAATAAAACAACGGAAGAAATGGCCCAATATTAGTTTCTCGTGGGTTTGTTACGACGCTGAATTGTGTTTGAGTGTTGTTTTTTTTTAGCACTGCATCTTACTACCAGCCCGGTTTATACTATGTACAAATTACACTAATGTGTTAGGGATTAGAAAGGCTTAATTTAGAGAAAGTACACCCGTATTTGCGTATAGAGATACTGGAAGACCACTTAGTAGTAAAAACCACCCACGGTGTATCTGACCGGGATATAACCCCGATCTCCCCGTCTTCGGCAGTCTAGTCCAACACGAGAAAGGGCGTGTTAGACCATACAGGATATGTGCATTTGTATGTATGTGCAGGTCTGTGTACATACAAGTATGTGTATGTGTGTGCATGTATATGTATATTTATGTGTAAGCGTATATGTATGTGTTTATGTGTATGTGTTTACATGTATGTGTTTACATGTATGTGTTTATATGTATGTGTATGTGTTTATATGTATGTGTATGTGTTTATATGTAGGTGTATGTGTTTATATGTAGGTGTATGTGTTTATATGTATATGTATGTGTTTATATGTAGGTGTAGGTGTTTATATGTAGGTGTAGGTGTTTATATGTAGGTGTAGGTGTTTATATGTAGGTGTATGTGTTTATATGTATATGTATGTGTTTATATGTAGGTGTATGTGTTTATATGTAGGTGTATGTGTTTATATGTATATGTATGTGTTTATATGTAGGTGTATGTGTGTATATGTAGGTGTATGTGTTTATATGTATATGTATGTGTTTATATGTACAGTAGCCCCATGGCTTCTTTGGTGCTGACTGACAGCTCACAGCTGACTTCTGACAGTCAACATTTAGCTATATACCTGAATTTTGACTGTCAGAAGTGACAGCTGCTAAACATATGTTTTTGAAGATCATATGGTTTGGCGTAGGGATACATTATTTGGTCTAGTAACTTTTCAAAGCTGTCAGTCAGCACCAAAGAAGCCATGTGGCTACTGTATATGTATGTGTTTATATGTATATGTATGTGTTTATATGTATGTGTATGTGTTTATATGTATGTGTATGTGTTTATATGTATGTGTATGTATCTGTTATCACAGAGCACCCGCTCCAAGGAACCCAGGTCACATGTCTCGGTGTAGCTCCAAAACACGATCTCACCAGCAGAAGCTCCAGAGCCAAGCTTTGCTTTGCTTTTCGATGGAAAAGACCCTGTGTATGTGTGTGTGTGTGTTTGAGTGCTGGATGGCTTGAAGAGAGAGGTATAAAGAGAGAGGGAGGGGGAGAGGACGACCCCCCTTCAACCCCCCCCCCCAACCTCAACCTACTACCGCCGCTTCAACGTTTTGCTTGCCTTAGCGTCCATTTCAATCCCACTTAATTTTGTGGCCTGGCTGGTTTGGCCGAGAGAGTTGGGAGAGGGTGGGTGGGTGGGGGAGTGTCAATATTTGCTCGAAACTGACGGTGGTTTGGAAGGAGTGAGAGGGGGGAGGGGGGGTTGTGTGTGCACAGTGTGATTGCTGCGGCAGTCGCTGAAACCTTCTCTCGCTGTGTTTCGCCGTCTCTCTCTTGCTCAGTCACTAAAGCCATGCCGCAGTCGGGCGGGAGGTTGTTTCGAGAGGGGTCTTTTTACTGAGGCAAGTCACCAGTTTGATCCCGGGGTGGGTAATCATCAAGAGCAAAGGAAAATACAACCCAATTAGTTCTAATTACAGTTAGGATGGCGGTACTTAAGAAAGATGGCGGGTTTTTTTGTTTGCGTGGGAAGCTAACTGACTTTCTTCATTACTACATTTGTTTACTTTTGGATGAAAGTTTCTTCTTTTACCTTTTTTTTTCTTAAATGATCTTTGGTTGAGGGAAATAAATTTCCTAGACTGAGTGAACTTTTATTAGCTACTAGCTGAAGTGTACTGCGTTATCTGGGATAAATGTCGTGTTTTAATTTGCCAAAAAAAAAATATAATGGGAATTTTAAAATTCGCGTTCATGTACAGTATCTACTAAGTTTTAAAATTTCATCTCTCCGCGTGCTGTAAATATCGCATGACAGGAAAAACTATTAATTTTAGGGGGGGTGGACAGAGGTAAGGGGGCTCAACGTTTATCATCCCAAGGGTCAAGTCTTGACTATTAGTTTACATCGCGGGCCGAAGAAATATTTAGTAATCCCATCAATTTAATATAGATCTACAAACAACACTTATAAACAATTACTTTAGATACTTATATTATATAGATTTTACTAACAAATAAAAAGTTTATAAATCCCCCCAAAACTATGATGAATTATGCACGCACAAACGCTTTCACAAAACAATTTTAAATTATAAATATATATTTATTCATATTTTTATTAATCAAATAAATACATTATAGAATGAAATCATGACCTTTTTAAATGTATATTTTCGTTTGAATAATTAGATATTTCCTATCTGCCATCCAGTTTCGTTTTTTTTTTCAAGTGGCCCGCGAGCCGCCAGTTGGATCACACTATAAACTGCAACATTACAGTTTTTTTTTTTTTGCGGTATCAGATGATGGTCTATGTTGTTTTCTAACGATAAAACATGTGTTTATTTGATTAATTCTTATTTAAATTTATAACATCGCACATAATTCATATTCATAGGCGTCATTACGAATGTCTTTATTATACAGAGGGACAGAACGGATCTATTTACACTTTAAATGAAGTAAAATTAAAATTATTTAATACAAAAAGAGTAACACGAAATATATGAAAACGGAATTAATTCATTCATTAAGTCGTATAAAAAAAGTTACCTTAACCGGGGGATGTTTCCCCTTGTAGCCTCTCCTAATCCACCA
>CABEEJ010001979.1:109501-125820 GCA_901482245.1 Timema douglasi
GGGGGGGGGAGAGCGTGATTCAGAAGTTTCATTCCACAGTTTAAAATAAGTTGGTTAAAAAACACACTATATACACCCCTAATAAAATATATAAATAGATAAAAAAAACTACCACATCTGTTGTGTTTCATGCCTTAAGGCCTTTACAAGGAACTTTTAAAGCGGGTGTTTTCCAGTACGTCGGGCGAGTAAATAGACCCGAAAATACATATCTTCTCCCCCTTTACCCTCTCCTCCCCGCCACAAGAGAGGAAGTGAGTTGAAGGGTGATTTAGAAGGGAGCGCCAAAACATCAAACAATCTCATACTCGCGCGGGCCATCTTCAGACCGCGGACAGTGCTTTGAACGACAGTACATGACTCGGAACTATACAGGCGGACCATGCAGGTGTAGAGGGGGGGATGTAGGAGACGGAAGATAAGAGAATCATTGTGCGAGGGAAGAGACGGAGCAGATAAAAAGGAGATCTAGACACAAAAGATGAAAGTGAACATCGAATTATAATATTAAAAAAAAAACACCACAAAAACATGAGTTGTCTCTCGTTGTTAAGTTTAATCAACGGTTACATTTAACGCTTGGGTTAACAGAAGAGGTTCTTAGTTGCTGTTTAGTTAATAACTGAGGAATTACAGACGTGTTTGCGTAGAAGATCCAAAATAGAGGAATATTACGACGTGAAGACTTGTGGCGGAGGGATATATTTTTCTTTTTCACGCTCGGTTTAAGATTATGTCTTCCGTTTCTTTATTTAATGCTCTTTTATTTGTAGTCAAAATATAAACATAAACCAAATCGATAACGTAAGACCGGAAATTCCGTTAAAGGTTTAACTGTTTGTGACTACATTTATAGCTCTCCTCTATTATCATTAGCACCGCGTCTTACTACCCGTTCGGGTTCCACGCACTTACGCTAATGTGTAATGGTAGGGTGATTGTGAGATGAAATGGAGGACCTACAGTTTAACGTGGGATCCAGAACCACAGTGGAGGCCTGGCATTCCCCACATTCACAAGATGTCCTGTCAGAGGTGGAGGAAGGGTTAGGTAATCAGACACATCTGTGCCGGGACCGAGGATTGAACCCCGGCCACCAGTACAGAAGTCTGACACCTTACCCCTAGACCGCCAGGTCACTTCTATCTAAACAGTTCCTCTTGAAATTCCTAAGTGCTCTTGACAAATACTCGTATTCAAAAACTGTCGAGGTTACTTTTTTTTACCATTTATGTCCACACTGTTTCCGGCCTTTGGCCTGGGTTAGTTTTTTTTAAAATTCAAACCATATCTTTTCCATTACCAGCTAGGCCTGTCGTAGCTTCCTATGCCTTATAAACTCTCTTAAGACTAGGACAGACACAACATCCAGTCCCCAGTCTTTAATTCATCACTGTGGAAGGGTGAATCCATATTTCAGCCATACCGGGAATCGAACCCGGGACCCTAAGCTCAGTAGACAGACACGCTACTGACTTAGCTAAGATATCGGATTTGTTGATTGTTCTGTTTGAATAAAATAACACTAAACTTATATTCTGAAGCAATATCTTATCGATTTTGGCCGACATTTTTTTATTTTAAGAACTTTAAGAAAATACTTATCTTAGTTAATATTTCCTTCAGTTCCAGCATCTAGATTTATTAAGTTTTAATCGAAAAAAAACAACAAATCACCAGTTTTTAAATAATAAAAATCTGATACAGTTTCAAGCTCACTATACAATAAGGGCTCAAACACTAACATAAATTAAATTAACTGCCGAAGACGGGGAGATCGGTGTTTGATCCCGGTCGGATGTATTGAGGTTTTTTTACAAAATGGTTTTCCACTCTCGCTCCACGCAAATGGGGTACAGATCCTCTAAATATAGCCTCCCTAATCCCTAAAAACATTAAGGTAAATAATCCTAGTACATAAGCATATAACCCGAGGGGGTTATTAAAACGCGGTTCTAAAAATAAAAATAAAAATAAAATAAATGTCTATTTTTCTAAAATAGATTAATTTATAGATATTTTAATTTTTTTAAATTTGTGAAAATTTAATATTAATTTTATCGTAATTGGACTTGAAAATGGAGTTCAAAACGTGTATCTGGGAATAGTTTTTTTTAACGATACATAGGACACGTATTAATTTTTTTAGTTTTATTTAAAAACTAACCGAAGCAACGCTTTTTTTTTTTGCTTTTAACATATATAACCTCTTCATTTTATTTCTTCTGCACAAGTTTTTAGTTAATTAAAACAAATCAAATCTAAATTTTAAAATTCCGTTTTTGAGCTACATATGTTCGTGCACAGGATCAATTATTTTTTTAATTTCAGACCTTCGTCTGCGGTTGATATCGCACAATGCTCATGCAAGAAGGGAAAACTCTTCATTTTATTAATAGAGCAGATAAAAGATTATCCTAGGGTAGTCTACAAATAACTTATTTTTGAAAAATTTGAGATTTGTTAAAATTATTTTAACAATTCGGTTTAGAATTTATATGTGAAGAGTATTCATTGTGATTTTTTTTTAAATGACGTGTTTGTATTTATGAGTAAAACTTATTTAAGGGATTTGTTTTTATACTGAAAAACCTATTTTTAATGCTGTATTTATAGAGTCCACTATATTTTTAAAAACAACATTCGTAGCACATTGTATGCTGGTTCGACAATAGGTCCGTGGGCCGCACAGAATCTTGGGTTCCTTAGATTAGGAATACCCAAATTTTTAAACGGAAGGAGTCCATACGCCAGGAAAAAAAAACTTGCTAGAGCTCCCATAAAATTTACTATACTGATATTACGAACATTCAATAAAGACAGTTAAATTTGACACGTATCTAAGAATAAACTTAACGGAAAATATCACATGTTTGGGCTGCGTCTTTGGCAAAATTTCTGTTACTAAGATTATAAAAAAATGGTAACCCTGAATACTGATTATATTAAACTCTGTGAAAAACAAATAAGGAATATTATTTAGTTGAGATAACTACGGAGGAAAAACACTACCTTAGACAACTCGGCAAATTAAGTGGAGTAAGAATTAACCTAAAATCGATTAGGGAGTTTTTCACCAATTTAATGAAAATTCCCGTTTAGTTTGAAAAAAAAAAACTGCCCTCTTGAGGTGGCCCCCCCATATCGCATCTAATGATGGCAATTAGTGCCCCGGACCGTCGGAGAGTTTGGGAACGGAAGTATATAGTATATATTTCATACGAGCATATGTGTCGGTTGAAAGAGGCGGCGTGGGCGTCAATTTGCAATGACGCGTTACCCTCTACTTCCCCTCCTCCCCCCTTCCTCTTTACTCTTCCGAAGCCTCTTGAGAGCAGGTCACGGGCACGGTCCCAAAAACAAGAGCTGCTCTTCTTCTCTCACCTTGAGAGCGAGTTGTGCGAGATCAAAGAGACACCCGCCGCGATCAAAGGGACCGCACCATGCTCTCCCGTCACCCTCCTCTGGCAATATCTCCCCCTCGTGCACTAATGACCGCAGACAACATCCCCCTCTCACTGCTGTCGAAGTCCACAAAGGTGCTCTTGTTCTGTCCGGGTTCAAATCCGTGACAAGTCCCTCTGCCTTCCTTTTTAGCATCAATGCCTATGTCTATGCGCAGGATCTTTATTTTACTGAACGAGAATAAATACCTCTTATTTCTTCCTCCCCCCCCACCCTTAGCAATGTAACGAGCCTATCCAACTTCAGCTCAATGGCGTGATTTACCAACATTGTGTCGGAAGTACTCCTTTCAAGACCATATGAGGTCAGAGGAGACCATAGGATGTAGGAGGACATAATGTATTGCACCTAAGGATTGACCTGTCCTAGGTTCGAGTCCTAAACGGGTAATGTAGTCGAGTGTAGTGGGAAAATGAACGTAGGATTTACATATATTAGTAAGTGTCAATCATGGGGGAGCCTTTAAATATCCATAAAACCTACAACCTGCAGCCTGTGAACAGTAGATTTCACTCCCTCCATGTTATTATCGTTACTACAGTCTTACTAGTAGTCCTGTGAACAGTAGACCTCACTCCCTCCATGTTATTATCGTTACTACAGTCTTACTAGTAGTTCTGTGAACAGTAGACCTCACTCCCTCCATGTTATTATCGTTACTACAGTCTTTCGATTTCAAGTTGAAACATCACTTATAATTTTTTGCTTGAATTTGAAACTGATATTTTATCTTGGTATTAAAGTTAGAGTAAGACAGACAGAATACAAATTAGTTCTACTTATATTCAATAGTAATTTATTTCCATAGAGAATAACCGGTATTCCTGTGGTTTAAGTTGTTAATCTCGCAATATATGTCAAGATTAAAAAAATTTACGCCCTAGGTACTCAAACGATTGCTTTGAATTTTAAATTAAAATCACTTGAGATTAGATACGCTATAAAACAAAACGACTCTTAAATGTCCAGTAGATCCAAACAGATGACAAGGTTGAAAAACCAGGTACAAACATTGTTTGGCCTAGGCCCAAAGAATATCTCTGACAAATTTCTTTAAAATTGGTCCACGGATTTGGCATTAATCTCGAAATAAACTAATACTGTATTTTTACTGTCCTCTATAATGGAACGTATAATCAGATCGATGAACCATATAATTCATAATTTGTCTTTCCTAGGTTAAAATAATTTATCTGAGGTTTTTTTAGCACCGCGCCTTACCTATGTACTAATTACTCCAACGGTTTAGGTATTAGGAAGGTTTAATTGAGAGGAGGTACACCCACATGTGCGTGGACGGAGAGTGGGAAACCATTTAAGATAAAACTCCCTCAGTGCACCCAACAGGGATCGAAGCCCGATCTCATTGTATTCGGCAATCTAATCCAACACGAGAGTATTGCGTTAGACCATGCGACCACCGAAGTGGGTGAATTTTCGTTAAAATTGATCTACATGCTTGACAGTTTTCTCGGAGCAGTCATCTGGCCAGACAGACAGACAGACAAATTGCCAAAATAATGGCCAATAAAACTAATAGTATAAGCGATCAGAAACCAGTAAGATATAAAATGTAGGGACGAGTGGAACACCCATGTTAAAACACTACTAGGCAGGTCAATTGCTTTTCACGTCCACACCCTTGTTTGCTTCTCGCGGTTAAACTAGGATTTGAGAGGAGATGTTCCTCCCCGACCTCACCCTTATTCTCACTCGGATTCACCCCTGAGCCATCCCCCTTACCGTCGTACTCCCGCCCTGCAGTTCAACCCTAGTTGAATTTTATTCGCAAAAAGGATTAAACAGAGCTTCTGCAACTTGTACATGGGTTTTGAGTCGTCGGGACCAGATGGGCGACGGGACAATGTTTTCACACACTCGGCCATAGAGCGCAGCAGCTGTTGTCCCCGTGACGTCATGCTCTAAACAAACAACGGCACGTCGACATTATGTTTCTCTTGTTTAAAAAAAAATGTATTTATCTTAGCTGATTGATTTACTTATTACAAATTAATTGAATAAAGGAAAGGACGGGATATAAGAAAGGAAAACAACTTGTTTCGGAATATAAATGAGGTATAAACGATTATTTGAAATCTCTTAGTCCATTCACTAAAGCAACATTTGATGTTATTTTTTATTTCAATCGTTGCCAACACCTTTTATTTGATCGTATTTAAACTGTTTTCTCTTACTAAGTCGCCTGTTTATTTTCAGTTTGTTCTAGGGGATTTCTGAGTTTTGCCTTGACACGGCCGTTGATCCCATAATGGATAAACTAATACACTTATTACTCCTAGACTGCGCACGTTCATCCACTACGTCTGAAACGACTGCGACAATCAAGAGTAGCAATGGCTTCCACTCAGACAATATAATAGGTTTGTTACTCCTAGACTGCGCATGTCCATCCACTACCTCTGAAACGACTGCGACAATCAAGAGTGGCAATGGCTTCCACTCAGACAATGTAATAGGTTTGTTACTCCTAAACTGCGCATGTCCATCCACTACCTCTGAAACTACTGCGACAATCAAGAGTGGCAATGGCTTCCACTCAGACAATGTAATAGGTTTGTTACTCCTAGACTACGCACTTCCATCCACTGCCTCTGAAATGACTGCGACAATCAAGAGTGGCAATGGCGTCCACTCAGACAATGTAATAGGTTTGCTACTCTTAGACTACGCACGTCTGGTCACTCACTGCCTCTGCAATGACCATGTTGATGGCAATGACGTCAGATCAAAGAAGGTAATCGGGTTATTACTACTAGACTGGTATATCTAGCAACTGCTACTGTAACAGATATATCTATAGTAATAAAATTAATTATTTTTTTGTTTTTCATGAACATTGTGCGATATCTAGTGAATAAAGAGTTTTGAAAATTTAAAAATTAGTCATCTCTGGTCATGAACATGTGTAGGCTTACCTTGAAGCTGGAATTAAACTAGTTTTTACTAATTTTTACTAATTTTTTTAAATAACTATTTAAAAACTGGGTCGGAGTCAAAGCAATATTAATAAAATGAATAGTTTTTTTTGCCTGTCATGAACATTGCGTGTTATCTACCGCACATAAAGGGCTGAAAATTGAAAAATTAGTATCCCCTGTGAGAGAACATGTGCACCACAAAGCCGGTATTAAAATAGATAAATTAAAGTTACCTTACCCATTTCAGTGGCCGTATGGTCTAAGGTGCCCCTGTCACAGTAGACTAGACTGCTGATGACGGGGAGATCATCGCTAGCGTGTCTGTCTACTGAGCTAAGGGTCCCGGGTTAGATTCCCGACATGGTCTTAAACTTTACCGTTGGTGAAATGTGAGTTTACCCTTTCACAGGATGTTGTGCCTGTCCTAGTCTTAAGTTAAATTATAAGGCATATGAAGCTACGCTAGGCCAAGCAGGCCGGTAGTGGAAAATATATGACTTGGATGATAGAAACTGACCAAAGCTACAGGCTGGAAACAGTAATGGATGTAAAGTATTAGGGTCTAGCGGATCAAAATTACTGGATACAGATTCATAGGTATCGGGTTCGAGCCTTGATGCCTTCAGAATTTTTCTGAGAAACATCTGGCAGGAACGGGGTCAAACGCAGCCTCGTGAGGACAAATCAGGATCTACTTGAATAAAGAAGTAGCAGATCTGATTTAATAACCTAATACTAAGCGGCCGGAGGGCTTGTCATGCTGACCACATGGCACCCTCTGTCCGCCAATGTTGGCACTACCACAGCTAACAGCGGCAGCCACTCTGCCGGTATGGCTCGCTTGCGGGTTTATGCCATGAAGTTAGCAAACATAAAATACATAATACAGGCCTATATCAAATGGAAGATAATATGATTTAACTTGAAAGTAGATTTAGTATCGTTTCTAGTTGTCAGCTTCCTATGAAAATTGAACTGTAAAATGTGTATATGAAACAAATTTAAATAGATAAGTAAAGTGTCTTTACTGCGTGAGTTACATTTTTCTTAACCAGACCCGTGGTGTAGTTGTCGGTACACCTGGTTACGAGCTTAGGAGTCCCGGGTTCGATTGCCGGGTGGTACCTTAGGTATTTCCCCCCATAAATTGAATGATCCCAACGGCTACCAGGGTTCGGATAGTTAGGATAAAGTTAGGTTAAGACTCACACCGGCTCCAAAACTTTATAATAACTATCATGACATCATCTCATTGCGGGTAAGAAGTTCTATGCCACCAGAGTGATTAATAGTCTATATATTAGGCACCCGCCTCGGTGGCGTAGTTGGCTAACGCGCTTGTCGTGTAGAGCTCGACTGCTGAGGACGGAGAGATCGAGGTTCGAATCTCGTTCGAGTGAACTTTTTTTTTTCCTAAATGGTTTTCCACTCTTCCTCCACGCAAATGCGGGTTCACTTCCTCTATTTAAACCTTCCCAATTCCTAATCCATTATCGTAATTAGTACTTAAAGCGTATAACCCAAACGGGTAGTAAGACGCGGTGCTAAATATTATTATTATATATTAGGCGACTTAATCTGAATTTAATGAGCCTCCCGGTTATTTATTATGTCATACGATAAAACAATTAAAAAGATTCCCTAGAAACTTTCCTGCTTCGAAAATTGAAATTTGGGTATTATATTAAGATGGATGGTTCGTGTGTGTTGTTAAACCCTATCGAGCTGTCCACTATTGGGATTTTTTTTTTTTAACTGGGCCCTATAATGTGTTGACCNCCTCTCGGAAAGTGCTTCACATCTCCCCATGGGGGCGGGGCACGGCACGCCCCCCCCCCCCCCCCCCCCCCCCCCCCATTTTGGCGAGGACACTAACTTTCCCCGCTTTGTTGCCAAGTCACACCAGTGCAGTGGGCTAGTTTGTTGCAGTATTCGCAGAAATAATCGCCACTTGCTGATTTGGCATGCCACAACGGGCGAGATGAATTGACCGTGGACGATTTAATTAACTGCCCGCCCCTACCACCCTCTCTTCACCACCCGGACCCTTCCGACCGACATCACGTGACACTAATTAGTGTTGGGCGGTGTTCAGTGGCGTCAAGGGTGTGGAGGGAGTAGAGGCGAGGGGGGAGGGGGAGGGTGTGTGCTAGAAAAGGGATCTCACTAATTCGCTTCGCACCTCGCACTGTACAGTTTGGTGTATCGGAATATCCGTGACGGATAACTGAATACTAGCATGTCCACATTATTTGGAAAGCAAAATAAAAAATAAAGGTTGAAATTAATAAGTATTTTTAAGTCAACATACAATATACTGTACATAATTAGTTTTTTTCTCCGCGTCTGACTATCTATCCGGATTGATATGCATTTTTTTAAACTAGGTCTACGGTCCGACAGCCTATCTCAGTCTGTAGCGTGTCTGCCTACTGAGTTAAGGGTCCCAGCTTCAATTCCCAGCACGAGCAAAAAATATATATATCAATAGTGAAATGAGGTAACCTGGTGGTCTAGGGGTAAGGTGTCGGACTTCTGTGCTGGGGGTCCGGGGTTCAATCCTCGGTCCCGGTACAGATTTATCTGATTAACCAAACCCTTCCTTCACCTCTGACAAGACGTGTATTAATCACAACTTGTGAATGTGGGGAATAACAGGGCTCCACCGTGGCTTAGATCCCACTTTAAAGTGTAGGTTCTCCATTTCATGTCACAATCACCCTACCATTACACATTAGCGTAAGTGCGTATAGGCCGAACGGGTAGTAAGACACAATAATAATAATAATAGTGAAGTGGGGGTTGAGCCTTCTTTAAATAATGAATAATTTAGAGGAGTGGCAAAACTATTTAGCGTAAATTAATCCTGAGTACACCCAACTGGTATTCGAGTCCCAACCTCTCCATCACCGGCGAATTAGACTGGACGAGATTTCACCTCCACTTTCCACCTGTGTGGATATTATACAGAGAGTGTTTCTTAGCCCACTATTATCTATTTGGCAAAGTAGGACGAAATCAATAACAATTGGTTTTCCTCTTCTTCACTCAACAACGAAGAGGTTGGTTTGATGTGATCGCTATCCACCTTGACCTGGGCACGCACTCTGTCCTTCGGCTGGTTGGTGCCGCCTGCATCATCCGGCATGTACCAGAGGAGTTAAGGAAGTGTGATGGTACCCCGTTGTCTTTAACACAAAATTTCTATGAACGAGTGCGAAAAGGCCTACCAATTTCACCGAAAAGTTATTTTTACATTTATTCCAGAGTTGTTTTACAAGCCACAATCGACATGGGACCAAGGACTTTACTTTCCCTACGAAGAAAGTTGTGCTACGGATTTTCATCACGTGAGAAAAATCTGTCGTCTTCAGCTGGGTTTGAACGCACGAGCATCGGATCCCAAGGCCAACGATGACCATCGAGTTTAACTACAATAATTTATTTTGGTGACCAGATTATACGTATATTCCATTAACGATAGGTTTTTACCTGGATGACAGTTCGAAAATCATATGTTTAGGTTTTGGGTTGCCAATACTTGTAAAAGATCACAGTTTTGTATATAAATATAAAGATCTTTAATTACCTGTTATATATTACATTTAAAATAAGGTAAACTAAAGTTTTCTCATACTATTTCATTTTTTAAATAATTTCTTTCTATCCAACACGAAACAATATTTTAAACATAATTAAAAGTACTTATTTTTCGTTTTGAAACGTTACTGATTTTGTGTAATATAGTGCACACTTCAATACCTTTTAATACAGGCATCGTATTTACTCGTAAAAGAGAAAATTGTTGTCATTTTTTTTTTACATACAATAAATGATTTTATGATTATTTTATCGTATTTTGAAATATTTAACTGAAAATATTTTCATCAACTGTGTGTCTGCATCATTGTAAAAAACTTGTTTACCGTTATGTTCAATCATATGGTTTAAATTCGTCAGTCGCAATCTTGAAGCAATGTTCGTTAGAAGTTTTTGTGAAAGTGGTGTGAATATTTTTTTAAGTGGAATAAAACGATAAATAAACTTTTTTGTCCGGTCTCAAATAAATATATAAATAATATTGGCCTAAATTACTGTGATTAACTATCACATTAATATATTACCATCTGTTTTCATTACAGTCAATCCAAAGTGATGTATGTCAGCTGTTGGCGTAGTGATATATTGGGGATTACTTCTAGTAACATTTCGAGCTGTCATCTAGGTAAACTTAGCTCGTGAATGAATAATATATTTGTATACGTAATACAAAACTAAAAATCTTTGATACAGATGCCGCACATATTCAAAGTTCCCTCGGAGTATTCCTAGGTGTCTAGATATTATCCCGTCCTGCACAGATACAGTTCAATTAAACTTCATCAGGTACCTATGTCATCCCCTTTATTCCACATGTTACTAAAAATATAATAATAATAATAATTAGCACCACCTCTTACTACCCGTTCGGGTTATACGCTCTAAGTACTAATTACTCTATTGGATTAGGAATTGGGAAGGTTGAATTAGAGGAAGTGAACCCGCATTTGCGTGGAGGGAGAGTGGAAAACCATTGAGGAAACACCACCCCCAGTTCACCCGACCGAGATTCGAACCTTGATATCCCCGTCCTCAGCAGTCGAGCTTCATCACGACAAGCGCGTTAGCCAACTACGCCACTGAGGCGGATACTAAAAATATAAGTTCTTGCATATTCCTCACGAATGGCGTGGACCTGGAAATAAAATGACAATAATTAATTAATAAATCATGGAAAGTCGTTCCACAGTGTAAGTAAATATTTAATGATGTAGTTTAGACAATTTTATGAAACTCATTATTTCACCAAGTAGACAGTGACTTAGGGACACACTGTATACATTCACGATAGTACATTTTTATCAGGAGTACGAATGAAAAATAGTTTAGATGGCTTTGTATTTAAATATTAAGTGCAAATAAGATAGTATTTTTGAACCATGTATTATGAATTCTTATTAAATAATTAATAACGATACCCAGTACATTGAAAACAAATTTTTTATTTTAGCACCACTCCTTAATACCCGTTTAATTTATACGCATATGTACCAATTACGCTCATGATTTTTAGAGATTAGGGAGGTTATATTAATATGAAGTGTACTCGCATTTGCACAGAGCAACAGTGTAAACCCATCTTGATAAAACTACCCTCAGTACACCCAACCGTGATTAGAAAGTAAATCTCTCCTTCATCGGCGGTCCAGTCTATCGCGAGAGTGAGTCCAGACACTAGTCTTCCCTGCATTTATTGATGATACAACCTGCATTACACACCTGTATATAGTATTGTATTGAATCTATCTCACGGAGTCTGCAATTTTAAATGATACATATTAGATTATAGGCTTCACAACATTGCCTAATTGGAGATTTAGAAGCAATTTGGTGAAGCGGATTACTTATTAACTTGACCCACCTAGACACCAAAGTACTAACTAGATAGAGAGGGAAGAAAATGAGCAATTCACCCTGTGAGCCCTCTTGTTTATCTACTGATAACACTTCCCCTCTTCCTCTGACGAGCTTATACAGTCACTATACTATCTGCGCCTGAAGATTACTTTTTTCTTGTTTCTCATTCTAGATAGACATTTGCTACTGCGGACTTCTTTTAATCTACATCCTGGCAGGAGGACTCCTGCTACAAGTAATTTTCGTGACCAAGCAAACATAAGAAAGCCTGTCTCGGCTTGCCGTGACGTCACAGGTAGACAACGTTCTTCATTTTATCTAAGACAATGGGGAAATTCAATTTTTTCTGATTGGTATAATTGTTTTTTAGTATTTTATTAGTGTATGATCAGTGAAACAATTTGTATTTTGTTGTTGTTTAGTACGACTCTGTTCTGTTGCTAGTAATGAAGTTTTATTTGATTTGATTTCCTTAGCACCATGTCTTACTACCCGTTTGGATTATACGCCTATGTACCAGTTACACTGATGTGTTAGGGTCAAGGAAGGTTTAATTTAGAGGAAGTGCAACCATATTTGCGTGGAGAGAGAGAGAGAGAGAGAGAGTAGAAAATCATTTATAAAAAGACACCCTCAGTGCACCCAACTGGGGATCCAGCCCTGATCTCCCAGTCTAGTCCAACGCGAGTGTAGAGCGTTAGATCATGTGACCACCGAGGTGGGTTTCTTTAAGACACTCCGTCTAGTTACACGTCCTCTACAGTAAGTAGCAGCCAAACCAAAGCTAGACCTAGCGTACTGGATCTATTTCCAAACCCCGCGACTATAACAAACTGTTGCCTGTCGAACGCCACAAAAAACAAATTCTCCATCATGGGAAATCAGCCATAGCTTCCTTCGGGAGTGCGATACGCGACTATTATAAATGATAACAGTTTAATAGTAGCCTGGCTATTAATACCCACCGCAGCCTCTAAGGGGGATTATTCACGTCGACGCCACAAGACATCGCCTATTATTATTATTATTTTGCCCATATGACAAATGATATATACTTAGGGGATTTCCTTCCTTGATCGCGTAGCCTTAGATGAAAAACCATCCATGTCACATTATATGTATTCTATTTGGACCCGTTCGGGTTGTACGCATATGTACTAATTACACTGATAGGTTAGGAATGGGAAAGGTGGAATTTAGAAGAAGTGTACCCACATTTTCGTGGAAGGAGAGGGAAAACTATTTAGGGGGAAAAAAATCTTCATTAAACCCTCCCGGAATTCAAACCTTGATTTCCCCATCATTGACTTCAGAATCGATCAATATCGATATTTTCCTTTCGATACAAATACTTTTTTTCCTAGGTAATTTCTTCTCGACCCTTTTATTCACATGAGTATTAAGTCCGAGCAATCATATGTTGTACTTTAACAGGTTTTATAGTTGTCAAGGCACACCATCAGTTTTTTTTTTGAATAGATAGTTTATCATTTTAAAAAAAATCCAGTATTAAGATTGTGTCTACAAGTAAAATAGCTAAAGCTATTAGTTGATCATGGTTTTAAAAAGATATATTTTTATTATTAAAATTTTATATAGCTTTTAAAAAAATTCTTTCTCCAAAATCCCACGCCTGACCCTTTGGGGTACACTGGTTGAAAAACAATGATCTAGACATATAACTAGGCCCTAGATTACAATATTTTGATTACAATATTATTATTAATTTTAGTGATGTATTATACGGAGTAGCATGAATTTGATCACAGGGCAAATGCTTTATTTGTTATTACTAAATAAGTACAAACATTTAAAATCCATTATTAGTATTATGTATTTTGTGTTCCATTCCTTTTGTCAGTGACCTTAGACCTCCAATGTGTCCTGTCCTCTGCCTCCTCCTTCAGCTCCCAGAATTTTCCTCTTTCTTTTAATTCATCCGATAATTGACTCCTCCTCATTCCTAAGCTCCTCTTTTCCTCAACCTTTCACCCTATGATGTCATGCAGAAGAAAGTTAGTTCCTTCTAAGGATGTGTCCGATCCAGTTTGCTATGTACCGAGGAATCACATCCAAAATGGTTCTTTTAACATCCCTTACATCTTAAGATTTCTTCATATGTCACCCTGATCTAATCAAGTCTTCTCCAACAGCACATTTTTAACAGAGGAAATAAGCAATGCATGTTTATAAATGAAAACCCTATAAAACATTTTTTTTTAAATTCCCGATTATTCTTTCGATACCGAAACATACTTTTAACTATAATTTTTTTTCCCCGATACTTGAAATGAGCAAAGTATCGATACTTTTCTCTCATGCCAGATAGCTATCTGTAATAATATAATATATCAATAATACAGTAGAATAATGTTGTCCTTACCAACAGCAAAAAAATAAATAAAAATTGTTGTAGTTTGTAAAAATATCCTCGTACCAACATCCCACTATATTCTTATTATTATTATCACCGCGTCTTACTACCCGTTCGGGTTGTACGCACTTACGCTAATGTGTAATGGTAGGGTGATTGTGAGATAGTTTAACGTGGAATCCGAACCACGGTGGAGACCTGGCATTCCCCACATTCACAAGATGTCTTGTCAGAGGTGAAGGAAGAGTTTGGAAATCAGATAAATCTGTGCCGGGACCGAGCCTTGAACCCCGGCCACCAGCACAGAAGTCTGACACCTTACCCCTAGACCACCAGGTCACCGACGACATCCCACTATAGTTTGAACCATCTGTTAAGGTGGGAGTGTAGAGGACATGAGCGAAGGTCAGTGTTTTTATAGCCTTTTATAAAAATCTTTTTTTTTTGTTCAAAATAAATAAAATATTGCACAAGTCTAAACAATTAGCTATATTTTCTTCACATGGTGATATCAAAAGTGGTTGAATATCTGTCAAGAGTGTCCTGTAATTTAATGACAACTTTTTCTCTTCATTTAAAAGGTTTGTCATCTAATGCCGCTATGCTCATGACAGATATTAAACAACTATTTATATCAACATATGAAGAAAATTAAACTCTTTGTTGGTACTGAAGAAATATTTGATTTATTTTAAAAGCTCTGCTCTGCACCAAAAACTGCGAAAAATCATAACTTAATTCGCGTTCCCATACAAAGATGTAAGTCTCATCTTACCTAATATATATTTTTTTAAATCACGAGGAGGTTGTGGCTTGAATCCCGGCTGGCGAGGGGGGTCAAACAACACGTCACGTGCGAGTTGTGTTGTTATTCTTCTCAACCTCCCCTTTCCCTCCTGTCTGACTGCGTGCGGACAAATGTTCTCCCTGGGAGAAGAGAGTGAAGGGGAGGGGTAGTATATAGATGACGTGTTATAATATTACCAATCTGATAATGAGGCAACAGGACCTACACTGAGCGTCTCGCGTGCGGATATAAGGCGGGAACAAACCTTCCCTACCACCCCTCCCTCCCTTTCCGAACCTTTCCTCCTCGCCCAAGGGGATGCTGCAATACATCACTACTCTCGTATGACTCAAGACTGGTTCACAATTTGGTCACTGCACAGCTGGGACAGAACAGAAGGAAGCTGTCCTCGTTGACCTTGTGGTCTAGGGGTAAGGTGTCAGACTTCTCCTCTGCGGGTCCGGGGCTCAATCCTCGGTCCCGGCACAGATTTATCTGATTGCCAAACCCTTCCTTCACCTCTGACAAGACATCTTGTGAATGTGGGGAATGACAGGCCTCCACCGTGGTTCGGATCCCACGTTAAACTGTAGGTCCTCCATTTCATCTCACAATCACCCTACCATTACACATTAGCGTAAGTGCGTATAACCCGAACGGGTAGTAAGACGCGGTGCTAATAATAATAATAATAATAATAATAATAATAATAATAATAATAATAATTTAGTGCTTAGGAAGGTCGAATATAGAAGAGGTGTACTTGGGTTATGATGGAGGGGGAAAACATTTAGTAATAAAAGACATCAAGTACACCGGACCAAGACTTGAATCTTGATTTCCCCTTCATCGACAGTCACAGAAAATCCAGGCTGTTTTACGAAACCTATTTTTGTTTAAAACATTCAGCACAGTGAGCCTGCCCTTATTCCTAGGTAGTCAATGGCTTATAGTGAAGTAGTTTTTCTGTTACTGTTCCTTCGTTTAAAGTTTCGCATACACATTTAATCGAGAATGAGTTCGAGAAGAAGGCTTTTATCGAAGCTGTTGAACTACTTGTTGAACTCAAAATAAAACTATCAGCGTGCACTGTTTCACATCTATTTAAAATAAAGACCACATTTAATCAAACAAATTAAGGTGCGGCAGAAGGGAGCGCGAGTAATTTTTACATTTTTTATATAATTTTTTTTTGTTTGTTTTTAATTTCTCGCTAGCTTACAGGTAGAGAAAGTATTGTGATCGTCAAAAAAATTGAACTCAAGATTTTGATGAATCTTGACGTTTCATGACCCCC